>CM076581.1:1487579599-1487724758 GCA_034641835.2 Pinus albicaulis
AGGGTGATGGATTGTTGTAGAAGGAGGAAGGTGAGGCTATTGTGTCTCCTATAAATCAACTTATTATTTCTGCAGAGGACATAGAAGAATTGGCTTGTTCGAATAGCCAAGAGAAGGTTGAAGAGAAGGCTGTATGGCAGAATTTTGGGGCTGCTACAGCAGTTGAAAATCAGAGTTTTACTCTGATAAAAGATGAAATCTCAGTGTTTGAAAGACTTGAGGTGATTAGCAGAATCATTCAAGAAGAAAGGAGGAAATTACTGAGGATTTCCCAGGAAGAAGAATAAGAACATGCTGAGTTAAAATTACAACATGTTGAAAATGAGAGGCAAGCCAAAATGAGTGGTTGAAATGGTTACAGAGAACATCCAGGAAAGAGTGTGAATTAGCAGAACAACAACTTGGAGTGTTGCTGGAGAAAATGTTGAAGCAACAAGCTGAAGTGTTGCCGGAAGAGGAGGATCAAACACAATAATTTTATGAGTTTGATGTTTGTTTCCTGATTGCAGATACTGATGGGAGGACTAAAGGATGGTTAGTCCGAAAGAATACAAGATATGAGGATGATGACTGGAAAATTAAATACTAGTCTGAAGAATTGCTGAAGCTGGGAAATGTAGAAATTGTCATGAGTAACAATCAAGAAAAATTTCTTGTTGCGCAAAAAGTCAAACCATTTTTTAAGCACTTTTCCATATATATATATATATATATATATATATATATATATATTCATTTAAGTTTATTTGGAGATATTAAACACAACACAAATGAGATAGATTTTAAAGCATTGTAAAGTCTCCTCTTTTTCAAGTAACAAAGATCTCAAATGGATATGAATACTTAAAACCAATCTCAATCCTTACCATAATGGTTATATATATATACCATTAATTGTCACATTATTTTATTTGGAATTAATTATATGACCTAATAGCTACTCCAAAAATATGAGACTAATCACTCACTCTGAGAAATGGTAAGGGTTTCGAAGATTACTAAAGTGTGTGGGTATGTGGATTTTGGTATAATGGCAAACTGCAACATGGTATATTTGCCCAAGTTTGCACTTACTTCATTGGAATCAATTACATAAGCTAACTCCCACCTTAGAAACATAAAAATAATAAAGGTTTTGACATTTACTTAAACCTTTAAATTTTGGTGGAAGAGAAAAACTCATCAATATATAATGTTTACTAAATTGTAGTTTACTACGAGCTATATCCAATGAGTATTATTAAGTTAGCTATAGGTTAAATTCCTAAATGGGTTTTGTGAATTGGTCTCTTTGCACATGGATCATGAAAGCCTATTTACACGTCAACTTTAGTTTAGAATTAATTAAAATTTGGTAAATTAATAAATAAGAATAATTATATTTTTTTGAAATTTTATAATTTTTTTGGTTATTTATTTTATTTAAATTAAGTGAAATGTCGATGTACTTTTTTTAATGATTTTTTATTGATTTAAAATAATTTAAATGAAAAAAGAGATAACAAAATGTTTCAAGAAGAAAATTTGATATGTTTATTGAATATAGTTAATCATATAATGAATAATCTCCTTCCAGTTATAAATTTAATTATGAATATCTTGCTTACTTGTAGTTTCCTTAATCATGCACTGCACATGTATATACCCAAAACTATTCATCGCTCCTTTATGCTTTTGTTTGCATTTGGTAGCAAATAACATAAAATGATTCCATGGGCTCTCTCGTGTAAAGAATTATGTTTTCACGCCCATTCAATTTAGTTAACCACATGCACTTATCAAAAATAATTTCAAATAGAAAACCTAAAGTTTTAGATATACATTTCACAGAGGTAGTTGGAATGTTAATATTTTGGAAGTTTTGTGTATAATTTTTATGAAAAAATCTATTGACAATTTGAGGTTTTAGATAGATACTCATGAAAAATATGTCAATGATTTAGAATTTTCCTCCAAAACCATCTCTCTTAGCATGGGGTTCCAACAGAATCAAATAAACACTTCATCAAATGTCATCACTCCAATTTCCAGATATAAAACCAGAATTGACAGTTTCGCTGGAAACACTTATTTTTTGTAATGATTTATATCTTTTTAACACATTTCAAATATAAATATATAATTTATTATATGTTTTTTTAAAATAAGTTTTAAATTTAAATTGATTATGCACACTTTGAGCATGATGGAGCAAAGACCATACATCACCAAAAAGGAAAAGAAATAAAGCATCCATTGTCCAAGATAGGTGTCAACATATATTCAAAGAGTATACACCTTTAGTCCATCACTGCACAAATACACACATGCAGAATACCTAAAGTTATAGAATGGGATACAAGGTTATTTCCATTTCTCATAGCATGGGATAAAATGGGAGCCAAATTTCCTTCCAAAACCTTTCATGCCATTTCTAAGATACTATGAAGTCTCAAACCACTTAAGAATTTAGAAGGGTGTGAACAATATTACAGTTTTCATATCTTCTAAATTATTTTTTTTGAGTCCCCTTTGATTACCAATTTTTGAAAACTGCTTCTTCTTCTGATGAATAATCCTTGTTCCAAAGAATATAATTTAGCAACATTTTTATTGTCTATGTTGGTATCTCTTGAGTAAATATGAATATGTAACCTAGGTTGATTCTGAAAACACCCCCAAAATTGGTAGCCAATCCTAGGTTACCTTTTAAGGCCCAATTGAAGTTTATTTTAAAAAAGCAGTTGAGGGATGAGATTAATAGTTGGGAATTTAAGAGCTTGGTAGAGACAAAGGAGCTTGAGGATAAGTGATGGAATAAAAAATATTATTTAATAGCGAAATAATGTGTTTTTCATTATGATTTCAATCCTAGTCCTGACAAGCCCAAGGGATTACAAAAATGGTTTCTTTGTTCTTATTCAAGTTATAATGCTAGATAAAATCCATGGGTGCTATTTTATTTGTATTCATTGATTCCTTGCATAAGATAAATCTGAGAAAGACTTGGCAGGCTCTATTTAGTATTGGATTGGAGAAATGGGTAGATCTCCATTCCTCTATTCTAGATAATAAAGTGCTTCGGTTTTGATTTAATCGTTGATGAAAAATATCTATCAAATCCCATATCTCAAAAGTAAACTCATAACTATGTAACAGATGCTTAACAATCTCAAGGTTTTCGCAGAAAAGGTGGCATATAGAAGGCCCCTAAAATCATTTTTTCTAAATATTATCATAAGTTATCATTTTTTTAAGCATAAGCAACCAAAGGAATACAATTACCATAGACCATAGCTTAAGATTCGAAAAATTCTATCATTTTTTTTAGTAATTTTGTCCTGTCATGCATGAAAGGATTTTATAGGATTTCTTGAAATTAAAATTTCCCAAGGTAACATGAACTCATCTTGAAATTTATGTCCCTTGTTGGGACATATTTTCCTCTTTTACAATTCTCTATTTATTTTAGTCTAGAATTCGTGGTTTATGTATACTGGCTAGAGAGAAATTTTTTCCAATTACTACCATTGTTTATGTTCAAAGGAGTGAGTCCAACATTGAGATATAATGAATTTTCATTGAGAGATTAATTGGTTTTTTTATATTTTCATTTCCCCTGCCAACCCTATCTTAAACTATTGATTCCATGAGTTTTTCCAAAACTGAGTTAAGTTTGCATCTCTAACTTCCTAAAATTTGTGATTTTGGATAAGGAACCTATTTCTCCAAGCCATATTCCAAAGATAAGAACCTTTTATATTTTGTTCCATGCATATAAGTTGTGTTTCTTATATATTTGGTACACATTTTTCTTTCCAAACATGACTTTATAAATCTTTTGGATTTTGTAACCATCTCAACTAATATTTTTCTTCGAGGGCTTCATTGAGAATTTTAGCATCCCTAAAACCCAATCTATAAGTAAATTTGTGTTTGCAAATATTTTTCAAAGCCACTAAGGCCCATTTTGTTTCCTAATTTTCCCTCCCTGGAGAAAGGTTCTTTGTGTATTCCTGATTTTTGTAAAATTAATCTAGGGTAAACTAGAGTTGAAAGTAAGTAGAGGAAAATATTATAAGTTGGATTTAAAATAATGAGTCCACTTGGAAGGTTGAGTGATCTAAAACTCCAACAAGAAAGTTATTTCTCATTTTTTAAGAGCAATTCTTCCCAAACCGTTTTCCGAAAAGGGATTTCCACCAAAGGATCACTAATATTTCTGAACAAGAGGGAACTTTTTTAAATTCATATGAGTCTAGAAATACGAAATTGAATGGAATATGGAGTATTCAAAATGAAAATTTATGATTTTTTTAAATTGGTAGAGGTATCAAAAGCTTTATCGAATTTATTAAGGATAGTCATAAGGGAAATGGCTTATGTAATTGTTGGATTTGAATTGAATTTGATCTAGGTTTTGAGCACAAAAGGCGAATAAAAAAACTCCTCTTGGTACTAGCTGTTAGTATGAATCTTGATTTGAAGTGTATGAAAAAAGACCACTTTAGTTGCGCATAACAAACAGCCTTAACATCAAAATATGGCTGCTAATATCTTTAGATCTGCAATAGTTAATCAAGACAAATGCTGCAAAAACTCAGATCTATGCATAAAAGTGTAATACCCCAAGTTCTATGCTTTTCAAACGAGACATTTGAACATAAATCCAAAGGGGAGTGGACCCCAATGGATAATTATTGTGTGGATGTGGTTAACTATTTAGTTATGAAAAATAAATAAAATATGGTGCATGCACTATGACCAGATAAGAAAGTGAGATCACATGCCTAATCCATGAGGTGATGGAAAAGGAAAAGACTTTCCCCAAAATCTTTCAAAAATCCTTGAAAGAAATTATTTCTAATTTAGATTTTTTAGGAAAAATCTAAATTTCCCCAATGAAGAGGAGTAGTTGGGAAGAGGTGAGAAAAAGGCTGGAAAAGCTGAGGAAAAGCTTAAAGCAGCTTTAAAGAGTCCCAAAATGGGAAGCCTAGGCTAAACAAGAATAAAGCATCCTGAAATTCTGGACGCAGAATTGGAAACAGGCTTTGGGGAAAGCATAGCTTAAATAAGCTACTCCAGAACAGATTGAGGTTAGTCTGTTTATGGAGGATCTCAGCTCGGGGGTGAGTTCTGGAGATAAACGAACTCTAAGGTTGGGAGGACTGGTCATAGTAGAGGTGTGCATGCATAAGTTTGGAGATATATGTAAGGCTGTATTAAACATATCCCTGTTTTATGAAATTTGATGTTATGGTTCATTATGCAATTTATGAATTGTGATGTTATGGTTCATTATGCAATTTATGAATTGTTATGTTATGGTGCATTATGCAAATGTTAGATTGATTAATTGTTCAGTAAACTTATGTAATTGCAAACTAAAGAAGCTATTGATAAAAACGAGAGACAAATGGTTGGATGTAGGGATGAGTACCTTGTAGTAATGAGGTTAGAGATGATAGATCAATTGAACAACCAATCTAATAACTATGTATAGGTATAGTTTTTTATATACGGTAAAGGGAAATTTAATTTACGTAGTGTATAACGAGAAAATGTTAACAAAACAGTACCCATGAACAGCAGGTACCAAACCACTAAACCTATCATAACAATATTGATGGTACAGAATTCCCTGTAACCAATAACAGAAAGTAGGAAAAAACAACCCTGTGACAGCAGTATGGGGTTCACTATGTCAGCTGTGTTACAATGGAAATAATTGTAGAATTAAGAATTTAAATTATTCTATTAAATGTAAGTGTAAACATATGAAAGCAGAAGTTGAATCCTAACTAAGTACGAGGATCAACACTAGGGATTCTCAACTATCCAGTTCAGCATTCTCTACCTCCATTTGATTGAAGCAAGAGGATCTTTCTCCTAGTTTTCCCATGGAATAGTTGAATCTGCCCCAGAGTGTCAAACATGTTGAATGTTTGTAACAGTAAGATAAGGGGAGAATCCTATTGAACAGCTATTGTGTAATAAAAGTTTGTGTGAGGGAAGTTTGTAAGCATATGAAAAAAAAAAAAATACAATGAACAGAGCATCTGTTTACCGTCCATATAAACTGCTAGGAAAATAGTTGGAGAAATGGAGATTTACTGAGTATAGATAGATGTATGCGAGGAGGCATCCATCTATACCTCGATGCTGCAACTTTAAAATGTTGAAAATTTTATAAGGCTTGCAAACTGGAAAGTTTGAGGAAGGGACTATTGATCGGCTAGAGTTGGTCAAAACTCTGAAAAACTGACCTGAGAAATACAACTAATATATATATAGATATATAAGTCAACTAGATGGACTGCGAAGAGTAGAGGCCAAGCCTCAAAATAAACATTTTCATGGAAATTCTTATATTCCCATGGCTGCCTATAATCTCTCTCTCAAAAAAAAAAAAGGTTAAATACCGGATAACAATATAAAATTGAAATGAATTGGATTCTGGTGCATGACTCAGAGTATATTTGAGTTATGTGGATAAAAATCTAGGTCTGGGAGACGTGACAAATGGTATCGAAGCGAAGTTCAAAAATTGGGCAAGATATGTGCTCACAAAGAAATAATAAACGGTTATAAATCTTATGAATATTAAAAATATTACTTCAAGTATACTTGCAGGAAAATCACTTATCCCCACAGAAAATTTGCTAAAACATGGGGCAAAATTGAACAGTAAACAGTCTTGAAGGATATAGCTGCAAAACTTAACCAAAGGGGACGAGTTACGCTAGTAAGGAAGACAAAATGTTACAGTTGGGAGGTTGGTCTACTGCATGAATGGTATGTCTTGAAATAAAATGTTTTATTTGCTTCAATCCATAGGAATTTACTACATATAAAAACAAAATGAATTTATTAAATATAGATTTATTATTAGTTCTATATTTAGCAGCATGAGCTACAAGGAGTACCCCTTTGCCATTCTGCATGGTTGTAGAACTTTAATATGTAAAGTAGAATCGTATAGAATCTCTAAACCCTGGCTGGTTTAAATCTATAGATACTTATCTTCACAGGAAAACAAAACTGGATATGTATATGGGAACGTCATTGTCCTCACGATTATCACATATCAGATAATCGTCATCCTCTGACACAAATTCCAGATTAAAAACACTTCCAGATTTTGTTTAGTGGTAGATCAAAAAGTCCATAGAGTAGAAACTCCAGAATCCCTAAACCAAGGTTGGGGAAAATCTGAAGTTACTTAGCCTCTACAGTTGAATAATTATTGTTTTGTTCCCTATCGACACAAATGTGATATTATATGCTTATGTGTATGCTAGAGAACCATTATAGCAGTACTAAAGTTACATGGTATAAATACAAACAGATGAAAGTAAGATATTGGAATATGACATTCAAGATGGTATAGAAAAAAAAAATATACTTCTGCTCTATCTGAGTGATATAACAGTTATAAATGTTTATATTGCATTCTAAATCTATCTTAAATTCTTGAAGACAAGTATCATACCAAATGATTTTATTTGTCATTAAATTCCTTTAGTTAAAGCACTATTGGACACATATAGGTGTCCATCGAAAGCAAAATGGAAAATTAGAGTGAGGACATTATAATAGATATTCGTATTAATCCAAAGGGTAAATCTGCCATATAGAGGTGTTACATCAGGCATCGCCAATATAGAGCGTATAGTAGATTAAATTTATCTCAAACCGTTGAAAGAAATGTTAGGGTTATGGACTTAATCTATGTTTAATGAGCATTATCAATTAAACTATCGAATACATGTATAGGAAATTTAAACAAAAGAAATACGCATCTATTACCAAGTGTAAATCACTAGTACAAGTAGAACCTTTCCTCAACTTTCCTCAAACTTGTACTATAAAGAGTAATTCTACTCTACGAGTACTATTATAACATCGTAGCATTTGATATTGGAAATATTCTAACATCTATAACCATTATCGGAGTTATTGAAATTAAAGTATTCTAGTATTCATAACCTTTATGGAGTTTATAGAAATTTAAATCCACTTTTAAAGCATGAAATAAATATTATGGTTAGGAAATGAAATTTATGCTATACGTATAATCCTAAATGCACTCTCGGATACCTGTATAGGAAATAAAAAAATATATGTATATACATAAATGAAACATATACAATAAAAAGGGAAATAGAAATCCGACTTATAGATATATAACCACATCCGGTTAAAAGGAGACATAAACATGAATTATATAAATATGAACCATGGGGTGGTCGGACTTCAACCAAATTAAGTTTCGACGAAATGCATATATGTGATCTTTACATATAATTACACGAGCGAAGAACCAAACCACATTAAGGTGAGTTGATTTAATAAAATAATAGGCCTTTGACTTATGTCAAACGAGTCCCCTGGACTGTACCGACGGGTCGAAACCATGGCACGACGGGGATCGTTCCATGTTTATGATATGCACAGAGTGAAGGATAAAGACGATAACACAAGGTGTAAGTAGCGGTTCTAACCCTAACTATCATGCGGCCGCATAGAAATTTCACAGTTTAACAAAAACTATTACAGTATAGCGTTTATTGGTTAAAGGACTGTCTATATAAATCAGACGGTATAATAAATTCGATGCAACAGAGTTGGACTCCCTTGCTATGCAATAAGAGATAGAATTAAAACACCACAAGGGGCGCATTTCGACCTCTATTTGTGAGAAACGCCATCCGCCATAAACATATCTGATTCCAAAATTTAACTTTCAGCTAACGTACAGAGTTACCCGAATGGGCGTTGTGACTCTGGTCATGCTGCCATAACTTAAAACGAAACCACCCAGCACTGGCCATGGCGGCTTTGACCATAGCCGGGCGGGAGCTAACTAATAAACAAAGAAAACCACGCAAAATAAGTAGCCGTAATACAAGTGCGGTTAAGCTAGCGATACCAGATCTGAACGATAGCACAAACTTGCAAGTTGATGCGTCGCTCCTGCAACCGAATGGAGAAATGGTGAGTTACCTGTAGGTAGATAAATTCTTCCTAACTGCGCGATACAAAGGTATTTATAATAGTATCATCAAAATAAAAATAAAAGAAAAAATGGGTATGCTGTATACAGAGCTATGAATGCCGATTCACTTAAAACAAAAACGCAAACAAATCTAAACGGCTCAAGGGAACGAAACAAAAATAAAAGGGCAGCTTTCTTCACATAAAATGCGCGCTGAAAGAGGCTGAGACATACCGCGCGCTAACCTGCAACCATTTAGGATGTTAATAGAGCAGGTTAGGAAAAATCGATGTTTACAAATCAAACGATAGCACCCACTGGAAAATAATGCGAAAAACAATCTAAATCAGAGGAGACACAGTGTTATGTACAACAAGGGAATAGAATAGGTCTCCGGACGAAAAGAGAAAGGAACACAGCTGAAACCTTACACTGAATGTCTCTGGTTGGCAGTAGCCGACACCTCTGCTAAGAGCGTCCCTGCACAGGTGGTAAGCCAGAAAGTAAATCGCAAGCAGAGGTGGAAACCCTGCATAAAAACAATAAAAACCAGAGAATATAAACAGTAGGTCGTAAACTGACTCGACTGGACCATCTAACACAGGCGAGGTGAGTGATGAAATACAATGATTCTCTATTTTAGAAAATGAATGGGAATGGCCGAATGAAGAGGTCGGTTCCGAGAGGGTCCATAAAAAAGGAGGCCGCAACCCTAATTACTCTGCCCCAGAAGTCAGTAAATCCCTATATTGATTTAGGAAGCTCCGCCACGTTCCTATGCGGGTACCTGGCGATGTAAGAAACTACACCTCGTACGCACAGAGATAGGGTACAAACCCTAAGCTTAATAAAATTTCCGCGGCATCAGACGGCGCTTACAGTACTTGGCCAGATAAATTGACAACTATCAAACCACCTGTCAACTCCTGCTGGGCATGGGACGAATTACACCACCAGCTGGTACGTTTTCCTCATGAGTGAGGCGCCGTCCCAGTCTGCAACATCATCGAATGCCACAAAAACAAAGCCACATTTCCATGTTAGCTTGATCAAACAGTGCCCGCGTGTGGGAACCCGGGGATTAGCCGCAGCCAGTTTGCTCACTTCTCTTTGTAGTTGACTTTGAGTAACTACTAACTCATGCCTCTGAAAGCAATAACTCACGGGATAGGGCAAACCATTTTCGAGTGTTTGCATCAACTCATCAAGTGACTACGGAGTAAGTATGCATAGACTTCAGTGGATACGCCATGAGCCTTACAGAGTAATGACACGAAAAACCTATGACACACATTGTGATTGGTTTGAAAAATCTCTATGTGGTTGACCTACACGGTATATCGACCCTATGTACAAAAACTTGGAAATTATTTAAAATGCAATGGGATATATAGTATATAAATAGTTGCTACTCATATTTATTGTCAAAAGTATATTCCATCGATGAAAATTGAATGTTGGGGTATACGATAACCATATAACAAGGCGTATAAATGGGTTATCCATTTTATATATGTATATACCTATTTCATGCGTATATGTGGGAATATAAAAAAAAAAAATCGACCCAAGAGGTATAGTAAACATATATATAATATGAAATTAATTAGATTAATATTTTTAATATGGTCTAGATATATATATATATATATATATATATATATATATATATATATATATATATATATATATATATATAGGTGGCCTATATATATATATATATATAATTATATGCATATGTATCTCTAGGTGCACTCAAGAAATACTGTCAGGGTTACAGATACACATAGAGATAGAAGCAACATATGGGTGATATGTGCGGGTATGGCTTATATGAAGGTATAAAAAAAAAAAAACATTTGAATGAACATATGTATAGTTAGGAAGGTGTGTGGATTATATATATATGGAGTGGTTCTATATATATATATATGAAAAAGAGTAGAGGATTTAATGATATGAAATATAATGGTTCATATAACGAAGAGCTTTATAAAGAAAATTTATATGTTTCACTCTATTGGAATATATATACAATGTGGTGGAATTGAGTATAAATAATTATGTGTGCAAGAATATATATATATATAGAGAAATTAACCTTCAGGATAAGGTTAAGAAATGGATAGAAGTAATTAAAAACTGAAGTTAAAAGTTGGGGTTGTTAAAACAACTAAAATAGAATTTTATTAATATTCATTATAACAATAAGTTGATTAGAAGCATGAAAAGCTATACATGAATAATTGTGGGGTGATATATGTTCCAAATATGTTATACTAGGTGGGAAAAAAATAAAATGGAAAGTTTATATTGGAATGTATAGAGAAAGGTGGATAATAGAAAAATGACAATTTATATTTAATAGAGGTATGTTAAATATAAGTTGTAAATTCTTAATTAACTAGTAAATATATATATATATATATATATATATATATATATATATATATATATATAATCATTATCATGAGAAATGATAGATTAAAATGAAAGAAATTGCATGTGGAGCATAAGTTAAATCTACAATTAACATTATAAATATAGGTGATCTTGTTATAATGTTAACTTCGTTGAGTTTACTAGAAAAGTGGAATGACATATTTTACCATCTAATTATGGTGAAAGGAGTAATAAACCCTACTGAGGTAGAAAAAAAATTGGATGCTGGTAATTGGTAAAGTTACCAGGATGATTTTTGAAGTCATGGATATTTAAGTCATGACTAAAGTATGTTGTAAATCAGTTCATGTGCATGGAAAATAACGAAGTGGTAAGCTTGAGTACGAAATGAGGTCTAAATAGTGGTTAAATAAGTGATAGGGGATTATTACATATTACAGAGTGTAATGTGGACCCATTACATTGAGTTATAAAGGAATGAAGGGATAAATCTATTTTTCAGGTGAGTTAACTAAGGTAGAATGGAAAACCTATCAATTGTTATTTTTATCCATGGGAAAATAATTATCATGCATGGATAAGAATCCAATGGAGCACAATTATGTCCCTATACTCCATTTATCAAGTGAACCATGGTTTTAGGTTGTAAGGAGTCTTTGTTAGAAACCATGTGTTGTTTATATGAACCATGGGTTGATTGCTAATGATTAATAAAATTCACATATAGAGATAAGTGGGGAATCATCATTGGAATTAGTAGAGCATGAACATACAATTAAAAGTAAATGCATAAATTCTGGTGATTCTTTGAAAAAGGGGAAACTGTGTCAAATTTATTTTTGACATTATCAAGTATTAATACTTGTGAATGTGATGAATTATAGAAATTACATTTATCACTATAAAAGAAAACATGTATTCACACTATAAAATTTTGTTGGTGTAAATTTTATTAAAGTTCATTTTCTTGAGGTTTAAATTCAAAGACAGGGAAATAGTGTGAAATCATACAGCTACAAACCGAGAGAAAAGAGGATGAGCTGTATTTGGACTTGGGTGTGGGGGGAACCCATGAGATCCAAATTTATTCACGTAAGTTTTGAACTAGTGGATACAATTCATAAAAGAGGTTAGGGGAAAAAAAATAAAATTTCATGTGGGAAGTAAGAATTAAATTATAGACATTATTAACGAATCTGGTTATTACTAATTAAATTGATTGGCTAACAAAAAGGTACAGCTATGAAATGAGAAAGGGTACGCATAACCATGCATATGATACAATTGTTTTCTCTCATTTATGAGTACTAATGAAAAAGTTGTAAAATTGTTTAGCCAAGTGTGTAACAGGGAATTGGGCACTCTGGAAACAAAGAGGAAAAAGGTGAAGATAAATCACCTAGAAAATCAAGAAAAGCTGAGCTGGACCAAGTTGAGTGAGGAAAGAATCTCACTGAAAAACAAGAAAGGATAAGTAGTGTACTAAAAAGTGCACTAAACTATTATGAACCTGAATGGTTGACTAACAACTGAATTTCTTAAGTTTATTAAAATGCAGAATGTTGTTGTGGATTATCAATTGTATGTACGTAACATTACTTACATTGGTATGAATTGTGGACAAAGAAAACAGAATAAAATATTTTCTAGACAAACTTCTTGCAAAGAAGTAGAAAGAAAATCAACTGCATAAAGCAGGAGAGTACTCTGCTGGAAACTAAGCAAGAATGAAGAAGAAATCTTCGTCAAAGTTGAAAAAGTCAATGTTAAAATGTAACACCGAGGAGGGTGTTGGAAAGGGGGAAACTAAAGGCTTATAAACTAGCCTTACCCTTGCATATTAAATTTCATGAGCTGGTTCATATCTCTTTGTTGGAAAAAATATAAATTTTGATGCTTCTCACATTTTGATTGGAATGTGGTCCAGGTGGAACCAGAAGAGGAATTCCTTCCAGAGCCGCTTCAAATATGAAAGCGGAAAGAAATTGAATTGCGAAATCGAACAGTAGCTAAAGTAAAGGTGCAGTGGAGCACTTTACTGCTGAAAAGATACATGGAACAGAGAAGCTCAGATGATGGAAAAGCATTCATAAGTATGTTCAAAATAAACTAAGTAGATAGTTGGCAACACCGAGGACGGTGTTTATTTTCAGAGGGGGAATATGTAATACCCCAAGTTCTATGCTTTTCAAATGAGACATTTGAACATAAATCCAAAGGGGAGTGGACCCCAATGGATAATTATTGTGTGGATGTGGTTAACTATTTAGTTATGAAAAATAAATAAAATATGGTGCATGCACTATGACTAGATAAGAAAGTGAGATCACATGCCTAATCCATGAGGTGATGGAAAAGGAAAAGACTTTCCCCAAAATCTTTCAAAAATCCTTGAAAGAAATTATTTCTAATTTAGATTTTTGAGGAAAAATCTAAATTTCCCCAATGAAGAGGAGTAGTTGGGAAGAGGTGAGAAAAAGCTGGAAAAGCTGAGGAAAAGCTTAAAGAAGCTTTAAAGAGTCCCAAAATGGGAAGCCTAGGCTAAACAGGAATAAAGCATCCTGAAATTCTGGACGCAGAATTGGAAACAGGCTTTGGGGAAAGCATAGCTTAAATAAGCTACTCCAGAACAGATTGAGGATTAGTCTGTTCTTGGAGGATCTCAGCTCGAGGGTGAGTTCTGGAGATAAACGAACTCTAAGGTTGGGAGGACTGGTCATAGTAGAGGTGTGCATGCACAAATTTGGATATTTCTGTAAGTCTGTATTAAACATATCCCTGTTTTATGAAATTTCATGTTATGGTTCATTATGCAATTTATGAATTGTGATGTTATGGTTCATTATGCAATTTATGAATTGTTATGTTATGGTGCATTATGCAAATGTTAGATTGATTAATGGTTCATTAACTTATGTAATTGCAAACTAAAGCTATTGATAGCAGAGATAAATGGTTGGGTGTAGGGATGAGTACCTTGTAGTAATGAGGTTAGAGATGATAGATCAATTGAACAGCCAATCTAATAACTATGTATAGGTATAGTTTGCTATCTGTTAAAGGAATATTTAATTTCTGTGTGTATAAACAGAAAATGTTAACAAAACAGTACCCATGAACAGCATGTCCCAAACAACTAAACCTATCATAACAATACTGATGGCACAGAATTCCCTGTAACCAATAACAGAAAGTAAGAACCAACAACCCTGTGATAGCAGTATGGGGTTCAGTATGTCGGCTGCGTTCCAATGGAAAGAATTGTAAAAGTTGGAATTTAAATTATTCTATTAAATGTAAGTGTAAACATATGAAAGCAGAAGTTGAATCCTAACTAAGGACGAGGATCTAACACTAGGAATTCTAAACTATCCAGTTCAGTATTCTCTACCTCCATTTGATTGAAGAAAGAGGATTTGTTTCCTAGTTTTCCCATGGAACAGTTGAATCTGTACCAGAGTGTCACACATGTTGAATGTTTGTAACAGTAAAATAAGGGGGGAATCCTATTGAACAATCTAGTGTGTGATAAAAGTTTGTGTGAGGTAAGATTGTAAGCATATGTAAAAATACAATGAACAGAGCATCTGTGTACCGTCCATATAACTGCTGGGAAAGTAGTTGGAGCAATGGAGGTTAACTGAGTATAGATAGATGTATGCGAGGATGCACACATCTATACCTCGATGCTGAAACTTTAAAATGTTGAAAATTTTATAAGGCCTGCAACTGGAAAGTTGAGGAAGGGCCTAGCAATCCTCTAGAGTTGGACAAAACTCTGAAAAGAAAAACCTGAGAAATACAAAGTAATATATATATATAGCTATATAAGTCTACTAGATGGACTGAGAAGGGGGGATGTCAAGCCCAAAAATTTTCATGGAAATACTTATATTCCATGGCTGTCTATAAGTACTGAAAAGAATTTAAAACCCAGATAACAGTCTGAATTTATAAGTGATTCAGTATAAAACTATCAATGTTATCTGGCGCATAAAGAGGAGAATATCTGAATTATGTTATATGTGTAGAAAGCTGGGTCTGGGAGACGTGACAAATTTGTAACATACCCCGATAACCTCGCAGGAAAAATGCATGGAGTTAGGACTTTTTTTTCAACATTTACGAATGTGTAACCTTATAAATTTCTTTATATATTTATACATTAACCATTTAAATACCCATTATCATCACTTAGAGAAATATTTAGCAAAAATCATAGTGAGTTACACAACCATTAATTGTTCTTGTTGTAGCATATTAACTTAAATTTCCTGCTATAACTATGCATCAATCCCATGATCATTTTAATTCAATTAGTAGATCACCTAATTGATAATATCAACGTCATATCATGGAAGAAATTAACATCATCAAAACGACACAATGAACAATCACATAAATAGACACCGATATACCCTGGAAACCCCGTAGGGTGAAAACCAGCAAACGTTTAATTTTATTATTAAACGCTCGTGAGGGTTGTCACCCCTCAATCAATGGTTATAAGGGAGTCCATCCCTTGACCATTGTAATAAAATTTACATATAAAAATAATCTTAAACGAAACATAACTAGCTATAAGTTATTACAATTATCATGATACCATTTACCCACGAATCATCAATCTTTGTCTTTGTATTCAGACTGTTTCCTTCAGGGGATCTTTGTGCAATTGGAACTACTAAACCTGCATGGACTAACAACTCTTTATCTTCCACAATGTTAAACTTGAAATTTCCTTTTCTCAAGTCATCCTTCTTTCCTGCCATTTCTGTCGTCAGCACACTTGATATCATGATTAGATAAAATATTAATAAACCAATAATCGATCTCTATTTGTGACACTTCAACAAATATTTGTATGCATTTATAAAACATAACCACATTGACATTAGTTTCCTTATTTAACATCATTTCACATGCATTAGTAACAAATAAATCAATATCAAGCATCCTCTTTCCACCAAACACTAATAAAATCTTGCATGCACTTTCCTATTATTTCCAAAAGAAAGCTAACATACTATATAATAATACCGTGCATGCAAATGCATAACAAGATTTTCAAGATAACTATCCCAACAAGCAATTTCTCTTTTTGCCTACTCATATGTTTTATTTTCAATATGGATTAATGCAATATATGTTATACTTATGCATGTGAATACATGTTCTTTTCCAAAAACATATTTTCCACCCAAGATCTATTCATAATGGTTACTATGTATAACAATTCCAACTCTCTTTCAAACAAAGTTAACATATAAGTTATAGTTTTGTGCATGCAATAACATATCTTGTTCTTCCTGCATGTAAAACATATATTTCTTTTCAAAAGAAACCAAAGAAATATTTCATGGAAAAATAAACACATTTCTTTTCCAAGGGTCAAACGCATACCACTTATCATTTCATGCATGCAAAGTGACATTTCCCTCTCATCAAAAAGATATAACCAATAACTATGCATAATATTCTCCCAAGATAAAGCTAATACCATAGCTAATCCCTTTAGGTTGGACAAATACATATTATTTTTCCCAAAAGAAGGCTAACACAATGATTATTATGTGATTGCATCTTCCTTTTCTCTAGAAATCTAATACTCAAAAATATATTTTTCCCATGCATGCAAGCATATATGTTTCTCTAAATAATCTTACATAATAAAGCATGTGATTACTCTTTTTCCTCTATAAGAATCTAATCCAATAATGCATACAAGGATATATTTTTATCTTCTATTCATTTTGAAGAGTTTTAACACAATAATTATTTCCTTGCATACAATTATGCAATCTTCCAAATGGGAAAATATAGGCTCAGTAGGGAATATCTTAAGATATTCCACTATGGAATCACAGCAATATGGAATTACACCAATAGATCTAAACCAGAGATAGACTGGCAGGGCATTTACTAGATGCATCACCTTCACAAGGAATGGTGAAATCCAGAGGCTTCCTGGCCCGTTCCAGACTCTGTCTATAGAAGAATGGTGAAACACAGCAAGTGTGGGAATGACACACTCATCTTAGAGTTTTCTGCTCTTAGGAACCTTAGATCTATAGATCTAAACAATGGATCCAAAAGAGAAGTAAAAACCAACCAAGGAAGAAGAGCTAAATTCCACTCTCAGGAAAATCTGCAATAGGCTCAAGGAGGACATTGTATAAGCAAGCCAGTGTGAAAATAATGTAGAACAGGGCTGGGTTCCCTTATTTTAGGCTTTGTCAGACCTCAAGAAAATTTTCGGCAAAAATAAATGAGTTTAGAGGTTTTAACAGATCTCCCACAATCAACACTAGCTGAAAATCAGCTAAAGGAGAGAGTTGGTAAATAGAGAAACCGTCCTTTAGAAATTGAGCAGTTTCTGCTGGAAGACACTAGAAATCAGCCATTAGACTCATGTTATAGTATGGCATCAAGAAATCAGATCTATAATCAAGTTCCTTTATAGAAGTATTGGATTTACTTGAAGCAAGAGCAAGAATCCTTCAAAAATAATAGCAGAAACAATTGGAAAAGCTGCAGAAAGACTTGACAACATTTTATATGAGGAGCTTCAGCTGATGTAGGTTAATATTCAGATTGACAACTGATATATGGCTGAAACATCAGATCCATACCAGATCTGGAACTACTCAGCCTTCTAAACAAGATCCCCCTGGGGTTTTATCAAAATAATGCATAAATAAGTGTAGATATAGCTTTTAATACACTGAAATTTTTATTGCAATTAAATTCAATCATTATATAATCATGGTCCATATGCAAACACAGATATTTTCAAAGGATATGGTTACTCATCTCTTGATGCATGCTTGAAATACTCTCTTCCTCTTCCTTGGCTCCATTCTCCATGTATTCTCCCATTTCCCTCTTCTATTTCTCTCATGGGATTATAAAAAAATATATATATATAATTAATTAAAATGGAATAGATTTCATAAATCATAAAAGTATTCCAACTTTTTTCTAAATCATAAAAGAATTCCATCTTTTCTAATTCATAAAAGCATTCAAGCTTTTCTAAATCCTAAAAGTATTCCAGCTTTTTCTAAATCATAAACTAATTCCATATTTTCTAAATCATAAAAGTATTTCGGCTTTTCTAAATCACAAAAGCAATCCATAAAGCCTCCATAAATCTGATTTTTCCTAAATCAGAAAAGAATTCCATAAATCCCTCATGCTTTTATTTTTAAAGGTAGATTTTCTTTTTCCTTATGAGAAAAATATCACTTATCCATACTTTTTCCAAATCTATTACTCATTATTTCTAAAACTCATAAAATATACCAGCTTGGAAATATAATTTATTTCCATGGAAGAATATAAATTATTATAAATAAAATAATTAAGAAATAATTCTTCCAATATTCTTATAATCAACAATTACAAGAATATTCTTCATTTAATATCAATATAATAATTAATAATAATTAATTATTTAATAACCCTCATTTTATGAGAGTTTTTATGGTGGCTTATATGAGGGACGGAGCACTAGTTACAACAAATTGGGCTGTCGTTTTGTGCTCACTGCTTATTACATATTTTGTTTTTCTGAAGTTTATAAACTTTTCTAATCTGGGTTGTAAGTGTGTACAGTTGAAATGGCTGAAGGTGAAGGGATTTATGTGGATCTGCGGGATGAGTTTGCTACTCCAGATCCCAATGCCCCGGTACTGGCTATGTTGCACCGGATGCAACGAGAGTTGGCTGAATTAAGAAGCCAAAATGACATGTTGTCATCAGCCAGTAAGGAGCAGGAAAAGCTCATCAGGGAGCTAACTTCCCGGAACAGCCAGGAAGGCGAAGGCTCTGGAAAAAGAAAGATGGATGAATCTGAGGATGAGGATGCAGCTAGAAATCAACATAAGCAGAAAAGAGAGTTGCAGGGAGAATTTAGGAAGATCAAACCACCCTCCTATGATGGGGAGAAGGAGGATGCTGAAGCTTGGTTGCTGAACATGATCAAGTATTTCCAAGTTTATGAATATGAGAGCAATCTGAAGGCTAGACTAGCTGTGTACCAGCTACAAGGAAAAGCTACACTCTGGTGGGAAGAGACAAAAATGGTGCATGCCATTGATGAAAAGACAGTTACTTGGGAAGATTTTCAGACTAAGTTCAAAAGTCGTTATTTGAATGAACGTTATTATGACGATAAAGAAAAAGAATTCGATGAACTTAGGCTAGGGCAGCTCACTATTGATGAGTTTGTCACTAAGTTTACTAATTTACTGAGGTATGTTCCTTACATTAGGGAAGAAAAGGCAAAAGTGCAAAGGTTTTTAAATTGTTTTCCTACTGTTTACAAGGAGAAAATTGAATTTGACAACCCAAAGACCATGGATGAAGCTGTTAGAAAAGCAAGATTATGCTATCAGCAGTTTAAAGGTAAAGCGGAACAAGGGAAGAGCTGACTGAACAAGGGTGAGTTCAAAGGCAAAAGACCAAAACCAGCATATTTAAAGAGTTTTGGTAGGGATCATCAAAGGAAAAAGTTCAGCAAACCAAAGGAAAGTCAAACTGCTCAGTCCCAAGTGGTTTCAAAACCAGTAGAAGGGAACAATAAAAAGGAAGGGACAGTCAGAATGAAGGAACCTCTGAAATGTTGGGGCTATGGAGAACCCCATATGATGAGGGACTGTCCCCATCGAAATATTCATATGATCAGCAGAGAGCGAGAGGCAACAACAGTCAATGACATAGCCAGAAACATACCAACCATCAGTGCAGCCCTGGAAAATCGGCAAGCAGAACATCAAGCAACCATGGTGGAAATGGAGGGTAATATTTCTGACCTACCTGTTACTGTTTTGATTGATCCAGGTGCTTCTTTGAGTTACATTAGTCCTGGAATTGTAGAAAAATGTAAAATTAAACCCGAAAAATTTCAGCAGTCATGGTTGGTACAGCTGGCCACTGGAACTAAGAGAAAAGTCACACATAAGTTGCCCAAAACAACAATACAATTAAATGGGTTCCCAACAGAAGTAAATCTAAACATATTGCCATTAGGATCCTATGATCTGCTGATAGGAATGGACTGGCTGGAAAAGAAGAAAGCCTTGATGAATTGCTGGGATAAAACCCTGCATTGTGTGGATGAAGAAGGGAAACCTTTTACATTAAAAGGGAAACCAAAATCCATTTCCGTAAGACAAATATCAGCCTTACAATTGAAAAGAACAGCTAGAAAAGGATACCAAGTCTATGCAGTGCATGTAGAAGAAATAGAACAGCAAACTGAGGAAGAGTTACTGGATGCTATACCAGTCATCAGAGAATTTAAGGAAGTCTTTCCCAAGGAAATCCCTCATCTCCCCCCCAAAAGAGAGATTGACTTTTCTATAGATCTGGTGCCGGGAGCCACACCTGTTTCCCGAGCCCCCTATCGGATGAGTCCGCCAGAACTGATAGAGCTGAAGATGCAACTGCAAGAATTATTGGATAAAGGTTACATTAGACCAAGTGTGTCTCCATGGGGAGCCCCTGTTTTATTTGTTAAAAAGAAGGATGGAACTTTTAGGATGTGCATTGATTATCGTCAGCTGAACAAGTTGACCATTAAGAATAGATATCCACTTCCTAGAATTGATGATCTGTTTGACCAAGTGAGAGGGGCCTCAGTCTTTTCAAAGATAGACCTAAGGACTGGGTATCACCAGCTCAGAATTAAAGAAGAAGACATCAGCAAAACAACATTTCGAACCAGGTATGGGCATTACGAATTTGTAGTCCTACATTTTGGTTTGACAAATGCCCCTGCCACATTTATGTGTCTAATGAACAGTGTGTTGAATAAGTATTTGGACAAATTTGTTCTTGTGTTCATAGATGATATCTTAGTTTACTCCAAAAATGAGGAAGAACATAAGGAACACTTGAGAATAGTGTTGCAAACTTTGAAAGAAAATCAGCTATATGCCAAGTTCAGTAAATGTGAATTTTATAAAGATAAAATTCAATATTTGGGTCATATAATTTCTGAAAAAGGGCTGGCAGTTGACCCTGAAAAGGTAAAAGCAATTAAGGAATGGCCAGTTCCAACTGATGTTTCAGCAGTAAGGTCGTTTATGGGAATTGCAGGCTATTATCACAGATTTGTGGAGAGATTTGCTGCTATAGCAAATCCCATAACCTCATTAGAAAGGAAGGGTGTTAAGTTCGTGTGGACTGAGAAATGTCAAAACAGTTTCGAGCAATTGAAGCAGAAACTTATTTCAGCTCCTATATTAAAAATTGTTGATCCTGATAAAGAGTTTGTGGTATGTACAGATGCTTGCCGAGAGGGGCTAGGAGGAGTCCTATTGCAAGAAAATTCAGTTATTGCCTATGAGTCTAGGAAATTGAAAACTCATGAACAGAATTATAGTGCATATGACTTGGAATTTGCAGCTGTTATTCATGCTTTAAAAATGTGGAGGCACTATCTGCTGGGGAAGAAGTTCACATTGATGACTGATCATATTAGCCTTAAATATTTCTTTTCCCAAACTGACCTGAATGCAAGACAAGCCAGATGGCTGTATTTTCTAAGTGAATTTGATATGGACATAAAACATATCAAGGGAAAAGAAAATAAAGTTGCTGATGCCTTAAGTAGAAATGCTTGTCAACATTTAAACAGCATTAGGAGTAGTGCCCAGATGGAGATAGAGGAATTGGTGGGAAAAGAAGCAACTCAAGATCCCAACTATGAAGCACTCTTGGTGAAATTACAGACAAGGGATAAAACAGATTACACTAAAAACCCACAAGGGCTGCTCTATTACAAAAACAGGTTGTATATTCCAAATATAGAGTCATTGAAAAGAGAAATTCTAGATGAATATCATAAACAGCCCTATGCAGGACATCCCGGATATCAAAAGATGTTAACAGCCTTGAAGAAGAAGTTGTTATGGCCAGGAATGAAGAGAGATGTGGCAGAGTATCTAAGTAGGTGTATGGAATGTCAACTGGTCAAAGTTGAGCATCAACACCCAGCAGGGCTTTTAAATCCCCTGCCAATTGCAGAATGGAAATGGGACACGGTTTCCATGGATTTTATAACAGGATTTCCCAAGACTAAATATCAACATGATTCTGTGATGGTAGTAGTAGACACTCTCACAAAAGCTGCTCACTTTATACCAGTGAAATCTACTTTCGGAACAGCTCAAGTAGCCAATGTTTTCTTGAAGGAGATAGTAAGGCTTCATGGAGTTCCCAAAGTAATTGTCTCAGATCGAGATGCTAAGTTTACAGCAGCATTTTGGAAGGGATTGTTTGGAGGGATGGGTACTAAGCTGAATTTTAGTACTGCCTATCACCCTCAAACAGATGGGCAGACAGAAAGGATGAATCAAATCTTGGAGGATATGTTGCGAATGTATGTGATGGATAGACCATCAAAGTGGGAAGAGTATCTGCATCTAGCTGAGTTTGCCTATAATAATAGCTACCAATCCTCTATTAAGATGAGTCCGTTTGAGGCACTCTATGGGAGAAGGTGCCATACTCCTTTGAGTTGGAGTCAACCAGAGGATAAACTGGTGTTGGGACCAGATGCACTACAAGAGATGGAAAGAATTGTCAAACAAATACAAAGAAATATCAAGACAGCGCAAGATCGCCAGAAAAGTTATGCGGATAAGAAAAGAGTGCACAGAGAATTCAAAGTGGGAGATCATGTGTATTTACGCATCAAACCCAAAAAGAGCACACTTTATGCTGGAAGTTGTGCAAAACTTGCACCTAGATATTGTGGGCCTTTTGAGGTGTTAGAAAGGGTGGGACCAGTGGCTTACAAGATGGCCTTACCACCCCATGTTAGAGTGCATAATGTATTTCATGTTTCATTATTAAAAATATATGTACATGATGCTTCTCACATAGTTGATTGGAATGTTGTACAGGTGGAACCAGAAGGGGAGTTTCTGCCAGAACCGCTTCAAATATTGGAGCGGGAAGAAATTGAATTGAGAAACAGAACAGTGGTCAGAGTAAAGGTGCAGTGGAAGCACTTTACTGCTGAAGAAGCCACTTAGGAAAGGGAAGCTGAAATGATGGAGAGATATCCATTTTTGTTTAAATGAACTCTAGTAGTTGAATAAGAACACCGAGGACGGTGTTTATTTTCAGAGGGGGAATATGTAACACCCCCAATTTGTGTGTTGAATTTTTAAAGTTAGACATTTGAATTTTAATCCTAAGGGGGTGGACCCCAAGGGATGAATATGGTGTGAATGTAATTGCATATTTTATTTGAGGAAATAAATAAAATGATTGTGCATTTTGACCAAAAAGAGAATTAGAGATCACTTGCCAAATCCATGAGGATGGATAAGGCAACAAATCCCCCAAAAATCTTTCAAAAATCCTTGAAAGAAATTTATTTAGATTTGAGGAGGAATCTAAATTTCCCCAATGAAGACGAGTAGTTGGGAAGAGGTGAGAAAAAGCTGGAAAAGCTGAGGAAAAGCTTAAAGCAGCTTTAAAGAATCCCAAGATGGGAAGCCTAGGCTAAACAGGAAAGAAAGCATCCTGCTATTCTGGACGCAGAATTAGAAACATGCTTTGGGGGATTATGAGCTTAAATAAGCTGCTCCTAAGCAGATCAGAGGTTGATCTGTGCTAGGAGGTGATCTCTGCTCGGGGGTGAATCCTGGGAGACAAAGAGGATTCTAAGGTTGGGAGGTTGGTCAATTGCAGATTGTGGTATGTTCTGAAATTTTTTTTATTCTACTTTCTGATGGTATGAATTGGCTACATATATAAAAATAAATTAAATGGTGGGATCAAACAGCCTTAACATCAAAATATGGCTGCTAATATCTTTAGATCTGCAATTAGTTAATCAAGACAAATGCTGCAAAAACTCAGATCTATGCATAAAAGACATTAAGCAGTAAAAATAAGGTTTTTCTCCATGCATCCAATAGACAAGACAAGAACAATATTTTTTGAAGAATTTTATATTAATGGCACCTGGGAGGAAAACAAGAAAGGTGTTTCCAATTTTCCTCAATGGGATGGGTTCTTGGAAGTCCTCAGCACTTCATATCTAAAATTTCTCTCTCTTGTTGGTGTAGAAAACCCAGACAAACATAGAACTCAAAGGGAGCTCACAAAGCAAATAATAGAAAATATGACAATGATAATGGCTCAAAGTCAGACCAAAAGTATAGATCCAGAGTGATCTAAGAGGCAACAAAAGGTGATGAATGGTAGGAAAAACCCTTCTATTTATAACAAAATATTAGGTCATTCTAGATCTTGGTGCATGATTAAAATAATATTAAACAAATCTAGATCCACCTTTTATGGAATATTTTATTATATTTGTTGGAGGGGAAAGGCATTTGACTTGGGTCAAATCCCTTTATTTGTAATAAATAAATAAATAAATGATTTATTTATCATTATAAGGAAGTGGTTGAATGATAATTAAATAAATAATTATTTATTTAATTATTTATAAATGATTTAGTCATATTTAACAAGGAATATTATTTAAATAAGATTTAAATAATTATTCCTAGAAAATAATAAGATAAATAAGGATTTATCTAATTAATTTCCTTGTTTTGGGTTAAATATGACCAAGAATAATAATTAAATTAATGTTTAATTAATTACTCCATGAGGAAAACCAAACAAATATAGATTTGTTTAATATTTCCCTCTGGGGTTTCCTGTTTAGACCACAAACAACCTAATAAATGAGTTTTATTAAGTTATTTACATAGTGAAAGAAATTTTACTTAGGGTAAAATTGGTCTTACATGGTGTACTTGGGTCCATCTAATGATAATAGGTTAGATGACCAAAAAATGGTGTAACACTAGCCCTTTTGGCATCACCTCTGAATAGGAAAATTCTCACCCAAAGAACTGAAGGGGAGCTACTGAAACCAGGTTTTCACAAAGATGAAGGGAATTGGAATTAGAAATAAGCAAATTTATTTTAGAGTTCAACTCATATTTACTTCAATAATCAATACCTAAACCAAATAATAAACTTCCATAGTACAAAAACCAAAATTTAAAAGGGGTCCTTTAATTTTCCTGACCACTTTACACAATTCATCCACAAAATACAACCATGATAAAAAGAAATAACTAATAATAAACCTGATCAATTCATTAATCATAGATTTTATAAAAAAATGAACTCCATCCATCACCATTAATATTTAAGAAGGAGCGTTTAGTGCAAAACTTAGAATTTTTTTTTACCACAACTTACCAGCCAACTTTCAACATTACAAAGATTAAGCGATCAAACAAAATACCATCAAAAACCAATATTCACCAATGAACATACAATTTTTTAATTAGATAGCAACATACCAACAACAAAACTGACCTAAATTGCTTTTGGCTTCCACCAATTTATACATGATTACATAAAGTGAAATACTATGGGAAATACCCAGGTATACAATTACCACAAACATTAGCATGGGAAAACATGTTGCAATTGCTAAACTATACTAGGTCGACATAAGGAAAATGATACAATTAAACTTAACCATTCTCGCTCCTTTTTCTTCCATGCCATTGTTGAATATGCGGTTCTCCATTATGTGTTGACTTTTTGCACTCTCACATAATTGTGAAATTATCTAGCACATTGTTTTTTCTCCATCCTTCAATGTACATTACCAAAACTTCCTTAATATGCTACAATTTTTTCAACCTAATGTTTTTCACAACACTAACCATATGACAAGTCATAACAATGTTACCAACTTAACAAGAACTATAACCTCAAAATAAGAAATCTAGCCCCAAAGCCCCTTTTTTTTGTGCAAAACAACATGAAAAAACACTCTAAAATAAAAAAGTGGTGATGTTCCATCACCCTTATTTTAGGGTTAAAATTATAATATTTTCTAGCCCTGACATTCACAAACAAATCATGATCATGATAACCCTTAAAATTCAAAAAAAATTCAACCATGACATTAAATAACAAGTAACATGATTCTAGAAAACCTTAAAATTATGACATTTTTTAAATATGGAATTAAAACAAAATATTATGAAAGAAAAAGCCTTAATATTTCAACATTTTTCAGCCATGGCATTATAATCCAAATGTTATGACTAGAAAGATGATAAAATCCAACACATGATCAATGAGTAATTTTACTAAGATAATTGTTTTCTAAAGGATAAAGTTTAGCTCTTTTGAGATCTAGCCTAAGACAACTTGATCTATTTTCAAGGAGGCACTAAAATTGCAATATTTTTTAACTATGGTTTATAAAATTATAATTAATTTACACGAAATTATGAAAAAATCCTATATATGTATATATATGAATGGTGTAATGCAATTTATTTTTAAATAATTCCAATATACTTTTTTTAATTTTTTAAAACAAATTAAATATTAAAAAAATGTGTTTTCCAAACCATAAACACTAAAAATAAATGAATAACAGTTGATCAAAACAAAAAATATAAGATCATTTTTTTAATAATAATTGGAAAATTGATAACTTCATAGTAATGTTTTGTGCAAGGCTCGGGATTGAATCACAATAGCTTTGAATATTCACATCTATATCAAGATATTCAAACTTTCGTGCACCTTTTCTTACATGAATTACTCATCACAATTTTCAATATGTTGAAATTTTGGCCGAATTAGAAATTAGAGGAGCAAACATGGTGCATAGATTCACTCAAAACAATTTGTATATTACTTCACTCAAATTGTATATTACTTCACTCAAAACTAAATTACATGCCACATATATTATGAGATCCAATAGATTCCAAACTAAGACATCACTTGTAAGCATTATTCCAAGCAACCAACAAACTATAATCTACCTATGTAAGAATTATTCCAAGTTCCCCCTTTAATGCTTATATTATATCATTATAAATATTATTACAAGAAACATAAATTAAATATATTCACATCTATCTCGTTGGTTTTCATCAACACTCACATCCACTTTGGAATCACACAAACATCACTCTTTCTTCAGCACCTCATCTTCGAGCTGTCACTTCAACTCCATTTATAACATAAACACCTCTCGCCATCATTGAGGAAATTTATATAATTGACGTTTCTTGATCTCCCGAAGAACAAAATCGATACTCGACAACCCTATGGACAAACTCCCATCCATAAAAATTCATTGAACTACACTTTTGGTAGTTGTATAGATGAGTTGTCTCGGTACTAAGTGTATCTAGCAGTTAATTATGCAACTAACATTTCTACAGACATGGATCTCATAACATAACATGTAACTGATGCTATTGAAGCCCAAGTCACAAAAAGACCCATCAACGCGTTAAAAAATTGATATAATTAAATTAGAGATGTATACTCTTGGAACCAAAGAATATTGAGAACCACTAATTTGCAGTAGATTTCACTGTTCATCAATTGGTTCTACGATTTTACAAAATAAAAAAATACAAATAACTCATTAATAGCTACTTTAGAAGAATATCAGAGCTTCAAAATTTCTTTCACATGCTATCCTTAGACCAAATTCTTTTTATGGTGGTCTTCAATCTCAATACTTCCCTAGGACTACATCCCTATTCTCCCAGATTGCTTCGTCTATTACCAAATACATGTTTCCACATGAAGAATTTTAAAAGTAGAAAAAATAATGCATTCATAGAATCCCCTTCATTCATATCAATGAAATACCCCCAAGAAAAATATATAATATCACTTCAAAATTCAAAATATCTATTTATGGCCCATAAAAATGTTAAAGCATCATAAATAATGGTAAATGAATGAAATCACATCTTCAAATGTCAAAGGAAGAGTAGTTACTATCTTTCAGTCTAACTCTTCTGTATAGGTTAACATCGTTTGAGTCTAATGTAAAAGGCTCAATGAGTTCATTTCTCTTTATTTAGTGATTTTGAGTTGTTCCCTTCAACATTAACAGTGAATGCTAATTTATAATTTGAAAAAGTGAATACAAAAGCTCTTTCCTCTCACATTTAGTTTGACTATGTACTCTGACGACTTCATCTCGGATTTTCTCCTCAGACTCCCTAAAATCTCAAATTGAGTCAAATCATAGCAACAAGAAAAGGATTTATGTGATGGGAATGCTTTGCGTGTGGGGATGATTTCTCGGCTTCTGTTTGAATTGTTTTTGGTTGCCCAGACTTTGTATCGAAAATTGTATCTTACCACAATTTTATTGACTGCACTAGCCCCTTGAATGAGGCTGTAGAAAAAGATGACTAAAGGAGGTCAGATGAACCATAAGAAATTTTAACCTCTCTCAATACCCAAGGTTGGCTCACAAATTTGTGATCCATAGTCAGAATTTTCAACCAACAGATCCATGTAATCTTCTGATATGGGGATGCAATAATATGCAAAAACAATGCACAAAGAGCATAGAAATGACAAACAAAGGATGTAAAACAACGAACAATTGAACATGATGTACAAAGTGTGAAAAAAAATGAGATGCTAGATATCCATTTGATTGAATTGTATAGAATGGTTCACCCTGGATGATTCTTCTTCCCTTCTTACAATAGCATGAAGAATTCATTCCCTTTGCGCATTTTCCCATCATTGCAACTGCAAGGAAAACACAAGGGGAATGTATGGACATGAGATATATGCATAAAACATATAGGAACACTCCAAATTGTCACACAATAAACTAATTTAATCTCACACATGATACTCTATCCTAGCCTATGTACAAAGTATAAAAATTCAGCTCTCTTCCATCTCCCTGGGCCCTTCCTTAAGGATTCAAGCCTATATAGGCTCTAATACAAAATTAAAAATTAGAGGAGCATACATGGTGCCCAGATTCACTCAAAAAAATTCTTATATTGTATCACTAAAAACCAAATTACATGCCACAAATATAGTTCTTATGAGATCCAATAGATTGTAAACTAAGACATTGCTTGTTGATAAAATATGTCAATAACCCAACCAACCAACAAACTAAATCTACCTATGTAAGAATCATTCAAAGTCCCCGCTTTAATTCTTACCTTATATCATTACAAAATTTATTACAAAAAACATACATTACATATAGTCACATATGTCTAGCTGGCCTTCCTCAACACTCACATCCACTCTGGAACCACGCAAATATGGCTCTTTGTGGCCAAATAGGCTAAACATGTTGAAATTTTGGCCACGTAGACTAACATGTATTTAGAGAATACAACATGAGTAGAGGGGGAAGTAAAATTGCTAGATACCGCATGAGCTATTGTCCTTTAACGTGAAATTTAAAGTAATTAAAAAAGAGAAGAATAATGAATTTTTAAAAATTATTAAAAAATATATATATATAAATCTAAAAGAATATAGAAAAAAATGAAAAAAATGAAACCTAAAAATACACCTATATTCAGAAAACAAATAAAAATTATATATATATATATATATATATATATATATATATATTATTTTTAATTTTAGAAAAAATAAATAAATTAAAGAAACAAAGTTAATTTTTTTTAAGAAAATTGGGAAAAAAATAGATGAGGATGATGATAATGATGATTATGATGCACTAAGACCAATATGGTCTATAAGACTATAAAATATATGAAGAAGAGTTTAATTGATATTCTTTAACTTTTTATTCACCTTACAAGATCATTGTAGTTATTGACTTAAACAACAAAAATTTAGAATTAAAATTTTAACCCCATATATATATATATATATATATATATATATATATATAATTTGAATTTTTTCTTAAAAAAAAATAATAAAGAATTAAAAAAATTGAAAAACCCCAAAATGAAAAAAAAAAACAAATAAAATTTAATAAAAGAAATCTAAAAAACACAAAAAATAAATGGGAAAAAATGTAATATGTGTTGTGTGTCTAAGGGGCCATGTGGCACACACATAACACAAACAGGATGTTGTTGTGCCACTGGTTGCTTGGATGACCCTATGGTAGTGGAATTAAGATAGGCATCACACTGCATATATATAACACAATAAAACATAGTTTTTTATTATTATTTTTAAAATATATGTTTGACTACATTTTCATCATGTTCAATATATCATCATTATCAAGATGGGAAATTAAACCAATTGTTTCACATCAAAAAGTTCTTTAACAAAGCACGTGATTACCATCTATCCAAAACTCCACAAACTATAATTTTTACATTTAAATTTTTATTTAAATTTTTATTTTATAAATTTATAAATTTAAAATTTTATTTTTATTTTATAATATTTCTTTAAATGTTTTATTAGTTTCCATTTTTATTTTATTTTTAAAATTTACTAGAGTAATGGGTGAAGTGTGTGTCCACATAAACATTTCATGAATTACATAATCCATTATATAGGTATTCTCAAATTATTTCAACATTTTTAAAGGTTTCTTTTCCTTTGGTTTTTGTTTTAGTTTTTATTATTATTATTTTAAAGTATTTATTTGTTTTTGCTAAATTGTTTTTTTCCTTTAATTTAAAAAAAATAGTGTTTTACAATATATTTTGGAATAGAAAATGATTTCTGAACCCTTTTTTTTAATGTTTTAAATTAACCCTCTGTATATAATTTTCTTTTTTATTTTATTTTTAATGCAAATTATTAACAATATAAAGAATTGTTTTTTATTTTATTTTTAATGCAAATTATTAACAATATAAATAATTAATAATTAAACGTAAATGATTTAATGCTACTTTTAAATTCACAAGACTATTTTTTATTTTAGATGGTACTAATATTTTACGTTGTAATGTTATTTAATTGGTAATTTTCAACCCTAAAATAAAATAAAATCAAACCTATACAAATTGGTAAAAGTATCAGAAGCTTTGTAGAAGTTCTTGAGAATATTCATAAGAGAAATGGCTTTTGTGATTGTTGGAACTGAAGTGAATCTGACCTAGCTTTTAAGCACAAAAGGTGAATAAAAAACCTCCGCTTAGTACTAGCCCTTTTGGTATCACCTGTGAATAAGAAAATTCTCACCCAAAGAACCAATGAGAGACTACTGAAACGTGCTTTCCACAATCATAAACGGAATTGGAATTGGAATTGGAAATATGCAAATGTATTTTAGATTTTAACTCATATTTACGTCAAATATCAATACTTAAACCAAATAATAAACTTCCATAGTACAAAAACCAAAATTTAAAAAAGGTCCTTTAATTTTTCCAACCACTTTACACAATTCATCCACAAAATACAACCATGATAACAAAGCATAACTAATAATAAACCTGATCAATTCATTAATCATAGAGTTTACAGACAAAATGAACTTCATCCATCACCATTAATATTTAAGGAGAAGTGTTTAGTGCAAAACTTAGAACAACATTTTACCGTAACTTACCAGCCTACTTTCAACATTACAAAGATACAACGATTAAACAAAAGACCATCAAAACCCACTATTCACCAATGAACATACAATTCTCTAGCTAAGACTGACCTCAATCGCTTTTGGCTTCCACTAATTTATACTTTATTACATAAAGTGAATTACCATGGGAAATACCCAGGTACGCAATTGCCACAAACATTAGCATGGGAAAAGATGTTGCAATTGCTAAACTATACGAGATCGACATAGGGGAAACGATACAATTAACCTTAACCATTCTCGCTCCTTTTTCTTCAGTGCCATTGTTGACTATGCCGTTCTCCATTATGTGTTGATTTATTTTCAATCTGACATATTTGTGAGATGCTCTAACACATTGGTTTTGCTCCATCCTTCAATGTAAATTACTAAAACTTTCTTGGATGCTACCAACCTTAATGCTACCACATTGGTTTTTCTCAACCTTAATCATATGACAAGTCATAACAATGTTACAAACTTAACCAGAATTGTAACTTCAAAATAAGAAATCTAGCCCAAAAGCCCTTATTTTTTGCAAAAAAACATGAAAAACACTTTAAAATAAAACAGTGGTGATATTGCATCACCTTTATTTTAGGGTTAAAATTCTAATATTTTCTAGCCATCACATTCACAAACAAAATCATGATCACAGTAACCCTTAAAATTCAACCAATTTTCAACCATGACATTAAATATCAAGTAACATGATTCTAGAAAACCTTAAAATTATGACATTTTTTAAATATGGAATTAAAACAAAATATCATGAAATCCAAAACCTTAATATTTCAACATTTTTCAGCCATGGCACTATAATCCAAATGTTATGACTAGAAAGATGTTAAAATCCAACACATGATCAATGAGTAATTTTACTAAGATAATTGTTTTTAAAAGGCTAAAGTTTAGCTCTTTTGAGATCTAGCCTAAGACAACTTTATCTATTTTCAAGGAGGCACTAAAATTGCAATATTATTTAACTATGGTTTATAAAATTATAATTAATTTACACGAAATTATGAAAAACTGCTATACATATATATGAATGGTGTAATGATTTTTTTTTAATAATTACAATATGTTTTTTTTTTTAAACAAATTAAATATTAAAAAAATGTGTTTTCCAAACCATAAACACTAAAAATAAATGAATAACAGTTGATTAAAACACAAAATATAAGATAATTTTTTTAATAGTAATTGGAAAATTGATAACTTCATAGTAATGTTTTGGAAAAGACCGAGGATTAAATCACAATAGCTTCCAATATTCACCTCTATATCAGGATATTCAAATTCACATGTATACCAAGATATTCAAATTTTCGTGCACCTTTTATTATATGAATAACTCATCACAATTTTCAATATGTTGAAATTTTGGCCAATTACAAATTAGAGGAGAAAACATGGTTCATAGATTCACTCAAAACAATTTGTATATTACTTCACTCAAAACCAAATTACATGCCACATATATAGTGCTTATGAGATCCAATAGATTCTAGACTAAAAAATTACTTGTTGAGAAAATATTTGAAAAACCCAACCAACGAGCGTACTAAATCTACCTATGTAAGCATTATTCCAAGTCCCCCCTTTAATGCTTACATTATATCATTATAAATATTATTACAAGAAACATAAATTACATATATTCACATCTGTCTAGTTGGTCTTCATCAACATTCACATCCACTCTGGAATCACACAAACATCACTCCTTCTTCAACACCTCATCTTCGAGTCGTCACTTCAACTCCGTTTAGAACATAAACACCTCTGGAAATCTTTAAGGAAATTTGTATAATTGACGCTTCTCGATCTCTCGAAGAACAACTTCGATACTCAACCATCCTATGGACAAATTCCCATCTATTAAAATGCATTGAACTGCACTTTTGATAGTTGTATAGGTGAGTTGTCTCAGTACTGAATGTATCTAGCAGTCAATTATGAAACTAACCTTTCTACAAACATGGATCTCACAACATAACATGTAACTGATTCTATCAAAGCCCAAGTCACAACAAGACCCATCAACACATAAAAAACTCACATAATTAAATTAGAGATGTATTCTCTTAGAACCAAAGAATATCGAGAACCACTAATTTTCATTATATTTCTATGTTCATCAATTGGCTATAAAATTTTACAAAACAAAAAAAATACAAATAACTCATTAATACCTACTTTAGAAGAATATCAGAGCTTCAAAATTGCTTGCACATGCTATCCTTAGACCAAATTCCATTGATGGTGGTATTCAATCTCAATAATTCCCTAGGATTTTATCCCTATTCTCCCAAATTGCTTCGTATGTTACCAAATACATCTTTGCACATGAAGAATTTTACAAGTAGCTAAACTAATGCATTCATAAAAACCCCTTCATTTATATCAATGAAATACCCTCAAGAACAATATATAGTATCACTTCAAAATTCAAAATATCTGTTTATGGCCCATAAAAATGTTAAAGCATCATAAATAATGGTAAATGAATGAAATCACATCTTCAAAGGTCAAAGGAAGAGTAGTTAGTATCTGTCAGTCTAAACCTGCTCTATAGGTTGACATCATTTGAGTCTAATGTCAAAGGCTCAATGATTTCATTGCTCTTTCTTTGGTGAGTTTGCATTGTTCCCTTCAACATTCAAAATTAATGCTAAATTCTAATTTGAAAAAGTGAATGAAAAAGTGCTTGCCTCTCACATTTAGTTTGACTTGTCCTATGACGTATTCATCTCAAATTTTCTCCTCAGCCTCCATGAGATCTCAAACTGAGTCCAATCATAGAAACAAGAAAAGGATTTTTGTGATGGGAATGCTTTGAGTGTGGGGATGAGTGCTTGGCTTCTGTTTGGATTGGTGTTGGCCACCCAGAGCATATATCGAAAATTGTTTCTTACCACAATTTTATTGACTGCAATAGCCCCTTTAATGAAGCTGTAGAAAAAGATGACTGAAGGAGGTTGGATGACCCATAAGAAATTTTAACTGCTCTTAATAACCAAGGCTGGCTCACAAATTTGTGATCCGTAGTCAGAATTTGCTACCGACATATCCATGTAATCTTTTGGTATGGGCATGTGATAATATGCAAAAACGATGCACATAGAGCATAGAAATGACACACAAAGGATGTAGAAACAACGAACAATTGAACATGACGTACAAAGTGTGAAAAAAATTAGATGCTAGATAACCATTTGATTGAACTGTGTAGAATGGGTCACCCTGGATGATTCCATTTCCATTCTTACAATAGCATGAAGAACTCATTCCCTCTACGCATCTTCCCATCATCGCAAATGCAACACAAAAACGAGGGATAGTATGGACACCAGATATACGCATAAAACATATAGGAACACTCCAAAATGTCACACAATAAACTAATTTAATCTCACATGTGACACTCTGTCCTAGCCTATGTAAAATGTATAAAAATTCAGCTCTCTTCCATCTCCATGGCCCCCCCTTCGGGAGTCAAACCCATAAAGGCTCTAATACAAAATTAGAAATTATAGGAGCACACATGGTACATATATTCACTCAAAATTTTTTATATTGTATCACTCAAACAAAATTACATGCCACAAATATAGTTCTTATGAGATCTAATAGATTTCAAGCTAAGACATTTCTTGTTGAGAAAATATCTCAACAAACCAACAAACTAAAACTACCTATGTAAGAATTATTTCAAGTCCCCACTTTAATGCTTACATTATATCATTACAAAATTTATTACAAAAAATATACATTACATATAGTCACATATGTCTGGCTGGTCTTCCTCAACACTCAAATCCACTCTGGAACAATGAAAACATGGCTCTTTATTTCCAAATAGGCTAAACATGTTGAAATTTTGGCCACATAGACTAACATATATTTAGAGAATATAACTTGGATAGAGGGGGAAGTAAATTTGCTAGATGCCATTTGAGCTATTGTCTTTAACGTAAAATTTAAAGTAATTAAAAAGGAGAAGAATAATGAATTTTAAAAAATTATTTAAAAAAAACAATAGTTTAAAAGAATATATAAAAAAATAAAAATAAATGGAACCTAAAAATACGCCTATATTCTAAAAAGATAAATAGAAATTATATATATATATATATATATATATATATATATATATATATATATAATTTTAGAAAATATAAATAAATTAAAAAATCAAAGTTTAATTTTTTTTAAGAAAATTGGGAAAATAGATGATGATGATGATGATGATGATGATGATGATGATGATGATGATGATGATGATGATGATGATGATGATGATGATGATGACGACGACGACGACGACGACGACAACGACGACGACGACGACGACGACGACGACGACGACGACGACGACGAGACCATAAAAAATATGAAGAAGAGATTAATTGATATTCTTTAGCCTTTTATTCCTATGATCGAAAAGAAGGGAGAGAAACCTTATGAGATTATCGTAGTATTTGACTTAAACAACAAAAAATTAGAATTAAAATTTTAACCAATTTATTATATATATATATATATATATATATATATATATATATATATGAATTTTTTTGAAAAATAAAAATAATAAAGGATAAAAAAATTGAAAACACCCAAAAAAATAAATAAAATTTAATAAAAGAAATCTAAAAAACACAAAAAATAAATGGGAAAAAATGTATTATTGTGTTGTGTGTCTAAGGGGCCATGTCGCGCACACATAACTCAAATAGGAATTTTGTGTGCCATTGGTTGCTTGGATGACCTTATGGTAGAGGAGTTAAGTTGGGCATCACATTGCATATAAACAACACAACAAAACACAATTTTATTATTAATATTTTTAATATATATGTTTGATTACATCTTCATCATGTCCAATATATCCTACCCATCTAAATGGGGAATTGAACCGAGGACTTCACATCAAGGAGTTTCTTAACAAAGTAGTTGATCACCATCTATCCAAAACCCCACAAAATATAATTTTTAAATTCAATTTCTTATTTAAATTTTTAATGATTTTTAAAATTTATTTTAATGATTTATTCTATTTCTTTAAATGTTTTATTAGTTTCTAATTTTATTTCATTTTTAAAATTTACTACAGTGATGGGTGAAGCGTGTCTCCACCTAAACATTTGATGAATTACATAATCCATTATATAGGTATTCTGAATTTATTTCAGCATTTTTAAATGTTTTTTTTTTTTAATTTGTTTTTTCTAAAAAAAAATCCCCCTTAATTTAATAAAAATAGTGTTTTACAATATATTTTTGAATAAAAAATGATCTTGAACTTTTATTTTTTTATTTTTTATGTTTTAAATTAATCCTTTTATATATAATTTTCTTTTTCATTCTCTTAAAATGCAAATTATACCAACATAAATAATTAATAATTAAATGAAAATGATGTAATGCCACTTTTAGATGCACAAGACTTTTTATTTTATTTTAGGTTGTAATTTTATTCAATCGGTAATTTTATTCCAAAAATAAAATAAAATAAAATAAAATCCATATAAATTGGAAAGAGACTTAAAAATCAAGCAATTAAACGAAATTAAAAAATAGTAAGGTAGACAAACTTCAACTATTGAGTTTTAACATTTTTCATAATATTGGTATATTTTTTTGTATCCCAAAGGAACACAATAGCTCTCCAGACACGTAGCTACTAGTAAACTTGTGGGGTTATATGATCTATCTTCCTCTTCGTAAATTGAGTCACAACGAAGGGGATTTCATCCTTGGATCTCTTAGTTTTCACATATTTCAAATTAATTTGATCACTAATTGAGTTTCCTGACTCGGACATGGTAATTAATTTTTAATGCATCAACAATTTTTCATTTCAATGTGTTTTTTCATGTCTTTCCTACTCATGGTATTTGGTGTTTAATGCCATGATCGAAAAATGTTTGAATTTAATCCTAAAAGAGAATAGGTGATGTTGCACCACCACTTTTGCATTTCAACATTTGTTTTCATGTCTTTCATAATATTAATATTTTTTTTTAATTCCATGGTTAAAAAATGTTGGTTATTAAAACTTGAAATAAAAAATGGGTGATGCTACGTCACCACTTTTCATAATGAACATGAAAATCATGAGTTGGAGTGACCTACAAAAAAAAAACTTGGGAAATCTCTGATTAAGTTGGTAACATTGTTCTATGATGAGCAAGTCATCAATAGATTTTTGTTGAGTAGAAGAGAGTCTGGAATTCCAAAAGGAAGACCTTTGAGAGCATCTTCTAGGGAAAACAATTTTAAGTAACATCCCAAATCCTCTACCATTAGGAGAAATATATAAGGAGAAATAGGGTCTCCTTGGTTGATACCTATAAAGGGGAAAAATGGGTCTAAGGGGAAATCTTGTAAAACAATGGAGAAGAAATTTTTGTGATAAAAGCCATGACCCAACGAATCCAATATTAGTTAAAATGAAAATATTTAAGCATATTAAAAATGAATTGTGAGATAAGTCAGTCAAATATTTTGAAAAATGAATTTTAATCAACATCCCAAGTAATTCTGAAGATTTAAGTCAATAAATCTATTCATGTGCCTAAATAATATTTTCGATGATTTTCCTACCCTCAACATAGCTAGTTTGATCAAAAGTAAGGGAGTAAAAATGAGAGGTTTGAATCTATTAGAAGTCCCTTTAGAATGATTTTATACACTAAATTGCAAAGAAAAACAAGGCGAAAATGAGAGGGAGAATCAAAGTGATTTCCTTTGGGGATGAGAGAGATAAAGGTGATATCCAAGGTTAAGAGGGTCAAGGAGAAAGCCTTAGAACTTCCCCCCATATAAACATGTATTATCATATTAGTTTCCAACAATATTCAAATAAATTAGAAGTAAAACCATCCCCCCTTAATGATTTATATCTGGTATTTCCGATGACTACTTCCTCTACTTATTTCATGAAGATATCCCTTGATTATGGTTTTCAAACATCTGCGGTTGTCGTTAATTGCAGAGTCCAGATTATCCACAGTATCATAAAAAAATGGTCGAAGTTTCGAATCCCAATAGGGATCCATATTCTAGATGAGAAATGAATGAAGAATGAAAGAAGGTCGCAAAGATCAAGGTATAAGTAGTGAAGGATTATGATGATGAGAAGAGCCTACATGATCTTTTGTCAGCTCTTCTCATCATCATAATCCTTCACTATTTATACCTTGATCTTTGCGACCTTCTTTCATTATTCATTCATTTCTCGTCCTAAATATGGATCCCCGTTGGGATTCAAAACATTTACCCTTGTTTTATGATACTATGGATAATCCAGATTCTGCAATATCCCTTGATAACATTTTTTTCTACTCCAGATTGACTAACTTTGGAATATGTTTTTTTTTTTTTTTTTTTTTTCTATATGGAAGGAATTTGGCCTCTAATTGGTTATTTTAGGATTTCCTTAATGTTATAAACTAACTCCTTAGTTATTTCCTCACAATCTTCAAGATTTTATCTTGAGAGCTTCTAATGATTACAATTTTATTGCACTTTTTTTGTTAAATCATGGATTTCTAGAAAATATTGGTGTTCCTTTCTCCTTCTTTAAGCCATCGAATTCTTGATTTTTTCCTCCATAAAATTCCTCCTACTTAATATTCTCTTATAATTGGAGTGAATAATAGCTTCTTATTGGTTCAATTATATCGTCCTTCTCTCCTCAATAATAATTATTATGTAAGGATTTCATCACTTTTTCCAATCTCTTCTTTTCCTCATGGATACTACAATTTTTTGTAATGTTCCAATCATTTATCTTCATTTTTAGATATTTTAGCCTATTTTGAAAGCGGAAAATAATGGTTCCATCCATGCCTTCTAGTTATTTCAACTAAGATTTAACGTTTCTTAGGAAAAAAGGGTACCTTAACTAGAAATATTTAAATTTTAAGTCTGTGCTTCAAACATCCTTTCCAATCTAACAAAAGCCTTATTAGCTATTGATATGACCAATTATAATGTAGAATAAAATATTAAAGGTTAATTCCTGCAAATAAAATAGATTCATAGAGGAGGAATCGATCCAAATGAGAAGAATTTTGAGAATACCCCCTCACCCCTCTGTTTTTGTTCCAAGTAAACATGCCATTATTTGCATATGTTTCTATTAGATTAAAATATTTTACAAATTATTCGAAGAGAGAATAATCTCCATGATCCATGATTTTCCTCTACTCATGTTGGAAATATTCTAGAGATTTTGAAGGAGCCTCTCCTTGCCTAAAGAAAGATTACATCCATAAACATTAGTGATGAAGCTAGTACTCACAAAGCCTATTAAATAGAATTTAACTGTAATAGTTCTTGGAGAATAGAATGAGTCAATAAGTTAATTTGTAGAAGGATTCCAAAAAATGTATATCCCTCTCAAGGCTCCTTAAGCATCATTTGTGAATGATTGACTATTTTTCCATACTACCTTGAATATTTTTTCCATTGATTCGATAAAGCATGTAGTTTCTCGTAGCTTCAAAATATTGAAAGATTATTGCATGATTATATTTTTTAGGAGATTATGTTTGGTATTAACATTAATACCACTTATATTCCAAGAGGTCACTTTCATTGATAAATATGAGGGTAGGTTGGTAGGTCTTCTGCATTAAAATTATCCTTCACGTATTGACTATATACTCTCCAATTTCTTGTATGAACTATTTATTACTTTTCCTACCCTTTATCTTACCTTACTTTATAGGTTTGGCTTGATATTTTTTAATACTAATTTTGATTCCAAAATAAGGATTAGGAGAATAAATATTACCTTGAGCATGTTGGTAAAGTATTTTATGAGACTTTATGATTTGGTATACCTATGACACAAAAATTATCCAAGATATTTTCTTTGGTTGATGCTAGTATAATTTTATGAAAGAGCATTTAAAAACAATATATTCAAATACTTAAATAAAAATAAACATAAAGTAGACCATAAAGACAATGCATGAAAAAGTTCGGTAATGAAGTTCATCCAATGCAGACTACATATTCGGGCCTTAATTCAATAGTGGGGAGAACACTTCATTCATCTCAACAAAAGAAAAGAAAGTACATGGAAAAATACAAAATTATACCTCCAATCATGGGAGTAACTTGATATTAGACTATTAAAAACACATCAATCACAGCACCAATAGGCCTATCTTGCCCTCCTGGGACGTTTCAATATAGACATGGCCCACTTCTAAATATGCATTGTTATCTCAAACGTTGTGCCAAGAAATTAATGAAATTTGTGTGGTTCTTTCATGACCCTTGAGAACCACTGCTCAAATGAAAAAATAGAGTGCACCATTACGATCCTTGTGAAAATATAATAAAATGAGTATAATATTGACTATATTCTATCACATGTAGCTTTGTCCCTTAAGTGAATGTTTTAGATTCCACATAGATTTCACATCAAAATATTCCCAAAATATTCCCCTCGAATATCCTTCTATAGATTCACGCATGTGCAAGGTTCTTCTCCTAGTTCTCTGTGTCATGGTTTTGTAGCCACCATTCCATTTGGCCTTCATCGCTCACTCATAGCTCCTTCAGCAAAAAAATTAGCAAGGTTTATATAATATTTTCTTGGGCTAATTTTACACAGTGCTAGGCTTGCGTACTAGGTCACATGCATGAATTAAGTCATTTTATTGTTGGGGATGTTGTAGGTTCGAAACCTTCCATCCTCATACTTTATGTTATTTTTAATATAAACAATATATGTTGTGTTAATTATTCAAACAACCATCCATATAATGTAATAATACACAGATCACATGCATACAATAAGGATAATGTTGCATACAATTCCAGACCACATAGGCTAATTTGAGGTGTCATGTGGCACCATGTCATTGGGCCACATGGCATGCTGTCACTGCTTCATAAGTTCCATACACCATTCCACATAAGAACTTGCATGTAATCCACGTTGGATGTTCTGCCACCACATTATTACCCTGGAAATCACCATAACTTCCCATGTGTCTTCTTGGCATAATTCCACTTGTTTTTTCACAGTGCCACATGTCATATGTGTATCCTACCACATTGCAGGAGGGTTCAATTTTAATTTTTCCATGTTTGACCAAAATATTTATTGACCTTAACATTGTCATACAAACTTGGATTGAGTCAAAATTCATGTCAGTGGAATTGGATTGCTGAGCTCTTTGATGTGGTCCTAGTTTCACCGAATTCAATGACTTTCATTTTTGAGCTACTAGGGATCCACCTGGATCACTCCTCCCCACTCAAGGAATTTTTCTCCTCCAAGAGTATAAACAGGTACTGCCATATTGATCTACATAAAAATTGTCTCTAAGAGGCCACCTTTCCCTTCCTTCACATTTGTACTTTTGAACCAAGAATGATGAAACCTAGAACTATATCCATATGCAAATTTGTAGCTTCCAATACATGTCCAACTTGCGAGACCATAATTTCCAAGAGTTTATAAAACACTCATGGTATATTTTTACAATAGAACCCATACCATTTTCTATATAAATAAATGCCAAAATGTCATTATGTTGCATTTGTAAGTGATGTTATACACCTCGTCACTTTTTACAAGTTTTTCCCATATGTGGGGTTTTTAAAAAGAAACACGTGATTAACAATGGTGGCCATGATCAAATACTTAAAATGGATACCCATCTGATACCTAACCAGTTTAATGGGATTTATTCATGTAGTTGGCATCCTTATCGAACTAATTCATTGGTGGGTTCCTTCATGGGTGCTTTCACATGCTCCTTGTCCTTCTTTGGGCATAGTTTTGGATGGAGCTTCCAACATGTGGATTTTTGATGTCCACCCTTGTTGCAATGGCTATAATGGTTCTTCTTCCTCCATTACTTATTGACCTTATTTTGTGTCTCCTTCTTAGGTGACATATCCTTCCCTAAATGACTATGTTTGGTGGAAGTATAGTGAGGAGATATTGCCTTAACTCTTCCTTTGAAATTATCACTATCATTGGAATGTTGTAATGTGCTCTTAGTATCCTGCATTATCCCAGACTTATCGCTTAAAGAAACTCCTGTCTATGTGGGTTTGGAGTGTCCAGGGATAATTTTAAGCATGGAAAATTATCTTGAAGTTTAAAAAATTGGTGAATCTCACTAGTCACTAATATGCAGACTATAAAATGTTTATTGATGTATTGTAAATTTTTTCAAATTTATAATGATATTATAAATAATTTCTATATAATGCTGGTGATTTTTAATGTAAAATAATTTTATATTGTAAAATTTGGGTGAATCAATTTTGTAAAAAAATGGAAATTGGCGAATCTTTTTTTCGCAAAAACCATGGAAAATTAGCCCACCTGCGAATATTAGCCCCTAAAATTTTCCATGGGAGTGTCCTCCTTCTCTGACATAACCTAACCCTACATATCCAGGTAGTTCCACCACTTGGATTGGATTTACAATGACTTGGAAATTAAATCCTAGGCCCTTTCCTTCATATCCCATATTTTACATTATCTTTGAATAAATTCCTATAATGTGTTTTTCAAAGGCATGAAAATCACATCATAATGAGAACATGAAACAGAATAATCACTCACATTGTTTACCTTATTTTTCAATTTTGAAGAGGGTTATGATGGTTTTGTTAAGCCTTCATTGCACTTCAAATTTTCCATGGGTTCTTTTGTGGGTTGTAACTGAAGCTATAATCCCTTCTCCTTCTCCTCTTATTGTCATAGAAGTCTTCTCAATTCAACATTATCTGCTTTAATGCCTTGGTTGATCTTCTGAAGCTCTTGGAGATATGCATTCTTTGGTGCAATACCTATTGCAATCTTCATCTCATTGTTTGAATTAGAACCCAGGTCAATTGGCACATCACTTGAAATCCCAATAATGAAAATTTTCATCTCATCACTAAAATCAAAACTCAGGTCTTGTTGCACTGTAGAAACCTCCCTTTTCCATCCTACTTCTTAGGCTTCAATTAGGGATGTAGTTTCCAATAATGCTCCTTATCACTCCCTTGTTTCTTGAAATGAGTATAAGAGTTATTTTCCTCCTTTTTCTTTTTCATCACTTTATTTTTTGCATGATTGTATTGTTCATACTTTCCCTTTCTTTAAAGGTGAACGACTTTCTTACTATTTACATCAAGAGTAGTGTGTTCAAACAAAAAAAATGAATGTGAAAAATAATTATGTAAAGAACCAATATATTTCATCAAAGTATCAATCGAATCTAAGGGAATGCCCAATGCCAATTCTTGTTTCTGAAATTATTTTATGAAAATTTGAACATTTTAATATTTACCTTATCTCAAATGTTGTTATTTTATCATGGATTTCTACTGATATCCTAGTGGATAAAATTATATGTTTAATGCAGAAACAAATTTAGATGAAGAAGAAAGGAGTTTACCCATATGTGTGCTACCTTTCTGAAGTTTTCTCTCCAACCATGTCAGAATTTTGCCTCCTAGTTGAAGAGATTTTAACTAGATATTTCCCTAATCCTCTTCAATCTATTGTATTTTTCACGGTACTACAATCTGTCTAATCGAATTTCTTAGATTTTCTACGTTATATTCTCCATTAAACATGGTAAAATCAAATTTTACATCCAAGTTAAAAAAAAAGGCTTTCTGGAAGAATTTTTATGTTTTTTGTTAGAATTATGAGAATGACATGATGAAGAGGATGAACATTCACTTGAATATGGAGATGGATTCTTAGGAGCTTCTCCTCCATTTCCTTGATTTATGAAGCATTGTCCTCTTCTTTCTCTTGCTCCTTTTTTTCCTTCTTTCCCACTCTTTTCTCATAGTATACAAACAATTTATCTACCTTATTTTCCATGGTGTATAAATGTTTCTCAAAATAATTTTCATTCTTGGTGTGAACATTGCCATCTTCCATTTTCCTTCTTTGTGTTGCATGTCCAATATCTAGTTGAAAATATTAAACACACGCATGGTAAACAAGAAAGTAAACACAGAAGGAGAAAGATAAGCATGAGTTATCTTATTATTCACCATATATGTACATTTATAGTATATTGGTGTGAGCCTTGGATTCCCATTCCAAGTGGTCTCTTGGACTCCATTTGTCCATTCACCTTCCACACCTACCCATTGAGGATTAGATGTCCAACATTCCCCCACTTAATACGAAGGGGTATGTATGAGTCCAAGAAGAGAGTTGTAATACAAATCTGCAAAGTATGCATTATAGCACTTAGGTTGAATCAACTCTCTAAAATTTTGGCATAAAGAGGCGGTTTAAGGATGACCACCAACACTGGAACACTTAATGCAGTTCCCAGAACTCTTCCAAATTTGGTAAGAAGCTGAGGGCTTCTAATAGTGGAAGTATCCCTCATATTTGAAGAGGGAGACATTCAACCTAGAAGAAGGGAGGTCTACAACATGTGAATGCTTAATGCATTTCCTGGAACTCTACCAAAACTGGCAAGGAGCTGAAGTCTTCTACTAGAGGAAGTGCTCAAAATTCTTTGAAGAGGAAGAATATTAACCTCGCATAGATGGTTTAAGGCTGTCCACCAACCAAAGGAATTTTCATCTACAACTCTGAATATGGAATGACAAGTTGTGGCTCAGGCTCGCTTGAACTGTTGTGTCTCTGGCTACAACTCTGAATCTGGAAGGAGAGATTATGGGTCAATCTCGCTTGATGTTGCTTCGAAGCTTGTAGATGACCACCATTTCCCCCCCTATCAAGTACAAAGTGGGATGATGTCGAAAACTCAATTGTAATATTGTTCAATATTCTAGAACAAATTTTGACATGTGACTTAAACATATTCTTGGTTTTTGATGCCCATTGCCAAGAAGTGATCCATCCAAGATGAATATTTTTTCTTGCAGGAGGCTTGTTTCTGAAGAATCTATGTGAAGAATGGGTGTTCCGACCATAGTGTTTGCATGGGAGAAGATTGAAACAATGATCTTTCAGATGACCAACACGATCATAGTGTTTCCATTTTACAATCTATTGTGTCTATGGAAGAGGAGTAGGATCTGGAACAGCTAAAGGTGAAATGTCATGAAGAAATCCAACACTTTGAAATTTTTTGGGCTTGGAGTAGTCCAGAATATGAAAGGACAACTCCTTGTCATATCCAAGGCTTGTTCTATGCTTTTTATAGACAAGCTCTTCCCAAGTTCTGATGGTGGGCTTGGGAAGTGCATGCTGCATTTCTGCATCTTTCTACACATCTACTCCTGAAATGGGTACTACCTCTGCAATTTCTTGTTGCTTATGTGAGTTTATCTCAATGTTCTAAAAAAAAATAGGTTCATAATGACAACTCTTCTGTTTTAATTCTTCTTGCTGGAGCTAAGATTCTACTTGCAGGAAATCAATATTTTCGTGTGCATTTTGTAGACAGAGTTTAATGTCTAAAAGAGAGGCTTTGCTGATTTTAACCATCCCATCAATAGTGGAATGTATCAAATTATTCAATAAATCTAATACTTCATGAACTTTGGTCATTGTGTTGATAAAAATAAATACCTTTCCTTGAGAAAAATCTTTCCTTCAAAAGCTTGTTATAGAAGCAATGCAGACACCTAATAGAAATGTGGTTCTTAAATCAAGACTAGAAAATTGAGCCTCAATAGTCTCAAATTTAAATCTTATGGACTTTGGCACTCTCAACAAAGAAATTTCTTTGATTTGTTTGTAGAAAGGGATCTCATATTCATACAGTTCTCCACTACCCTTTTTACTATACTACAACACTAACCCTGCTTTCCAATACATATTCAATGTAGAAAGTCATCATTTTCTTGAGGGAACTTTCAATGCTTTTCCACACCAAATAGGAAATGCAAGAAGTCATTTCTAATAATTTTTTTCCTATGTATTTCAATATCAATTCTCGAAATGGACTCAATAGTGATATTCCTTTTTAAATAACTCACACATTTACTTGGGTGTGATCCAAGGTAAACTCACAGATTTACCTTGTAATATTCTATTGAAGAACATATATCCCTTTGTGGCTTCCATAAAGTCTGAAGAGTTCATTTTATGCGGTCTTGACCAACTTTCAAGGGAGCTGGATGTAGTCTTCAAATGGTTCCATGACTCCTTTGCAATGTTCAACACATTTAACCATATGCATCATATTTAATAAAAAATTATGGACATATACTCTTCTACACTACTTGGTTTCGACCTTAAAACATGAAGTTAGATTTTAAATTCCATCACTAAGTTTTAAAATCGTTCATGGCTTTATTTTTCTAGAATATGAAACGAACTATCGTACCCCCTATGTATTCTTCCTTCTTATAGTCTTGTCAGCATTAAATAAACGAATAGAATTCTTTCAACACTCATGACCCAATGATTTTAACATGCTCACAAGACCAACATTCTCCCAGTGATCTCGAAAAAAATAACTCAATGCACATATAAAGTTACAACTCATGGTATTTGATAAAGGTTAGTTCCACAGAGGAGGAAGTCGGATAGGAGGTGTTAATGGTGCGAAGGTCAACAATGGACGTCAGGCCTACGGAGATGGGCGACCGATCATGTAGCTGCAGTGACGGTGATGGGAGAGGGGAAGGAGCGGGTATGGAGGGAGGATAGATGGGGCTGTGGGAGATGGAGCCGGCGGGGATGTGAAGCAGTGGGTGGGGAGGTGAGAGGAGGGAGTGAGGTGATATGTTGGGAGGGTTGCAAGGAGGGGAGGTGAGCAAGGGAGTGGTAGTGGTGTAGGGAGCCACAGGAGGAGGACTGCGAGGAGGAGTGGCATAGGGAGCCATGGGAGTAGAGGTGAGAATAGCTACGGGCCGTCACATATAACCTAGAGCTACGTATGGGTTTGTATAGAGCACTAACACACGAAGGGTTGATTCTATCATTAGCAACTGTGTATGGTGTGGGAAAGCTATTTGAGGAGTATTGAACACCAATTCAATGGAGAATTTCGTGTTCCATTCCATTGCAGGAGATACAGTGGTCGTTGGTCATATTCAAATATTATGAGGTCTAGCAAGTTTTCGAAGGTCACAGGTATAGTGGGAGGACCGTATTACAGTGGGAAACACTGGTTTAGGACCGTAACCAGGGAGAGAGGATAAACGTTATGCAAAAAACATTACTTTTGGAGCCTATTAAGTGACAACAAAAACTATAAGATAGGTCAACGAAGTACGGAAATAGCCATAATTGGAGCTGTTATACAGTAATGGCAGAACTACTCTACGTCCATTTCTAATGTCATAAATTTCTAAGGAAATGTAAGAGTATGGAAAGACAGAAATAGCCTAGTGATGCCAGGGAGGAGAGGAATCCCAAGGGAAAGCTACAACTAATATATGCGCAGAGGAAAATAAGAGTTACACATTTTCTATTTCAATACTATAGAAAACACAGAGACTAGGTAGAATTTAGTTGATTGGACAAATAGTTCAAATTAGAGCAAGCCAAGATAGTCTTGCTCCGATACCATGTTAAACACACACATGGTAAATAAGAAATTAAACACACACGGAGAAAGATAAGCGTGAGTTATCTTATTATTCACCATATATGTACATTTATATTACATTGGTGTGACCCTTGGATTCCCATTCGAAGTGGTCTCTTGGACTCCATTTGTCCATTTTCCTTCCACACCTACCCATTGAGGATTAGGTGTCCAACAGAAAATACTTAAGTTTGTCATCACCTTTTTTAACTTGGCCCTAATTATCATTCACACTCTCAATTCACATCAGCAAGAAGACCACTCTAGCACCAAACTTGATCAATTATTCATTTCATACCAACATTATCCAAGATATTTTCTTCGATTGATGTTAGAAAATTTGCATGAAAGAGCATGTAAAAACCATATATGAAAATACTTAAATAAGAATAAAAATAAATGATAACCTAAATTAAATGTGCACAAAATTTTTATAATGGATTTCATCCAATGTGGATTACGTCTCCACACCCCACTTGAATAGTGGGGGGGGGGGGAGGGGCGGGGGGAGCTTCATTCATCTTAGTAAGAGAAAAGAAAGTACATGGAAAAATACATGATTATACCTCCAAACCTAGGAGTGACCTCAAATTCAATTGCTCAAAACACAACAGTGACAACACAATTAGGTATGCCTCATCCTTTTCATATTTTTTATTGTAAACATAACACAATTTCGAAAGATTCATTTTTGTCTCAAACTTCATCCAAAGAAATTAATGAAAATTGTGGGTTTCTTCCATGACGCCTAATATCTACCACTCAAATGAAAAACAGACAAAACCATTATGATCCTTGCAAAATTTTGAGAAAAATGGTTATAAAATTTGTTACACCAATTTTTGGTCATCTAACCTGTTACTATTAGATGGACTAAAGTACACCATGTAAGACCAATTTTACCATAGTAAAATTAATTTCACTATGAGAAATAATTTAATAACCCATATTTTATTAAATTATTTCTGGTCTAAACACGAAACACCATGAGGAATAATTAAATAAATCCTTATTTGTTTCATTTTCCTCTAGGGATAATTAACTAAACCACTGTTTAATTAATATTCCTGGTCATATTTAGCCCAAAACATGAGAATTAATTAGATAAATTATTATTTATCTTATTATTCTTTAGGAATAATTATCTAAATCATTATTTAATAATATTCCTTGTTAAATTTGACTAAATCATTTCTAAATAATTAAATAAATCACTATTTATTTAATTATTCCTTAACCTCATACTTGAAATGATAAATAAATAATTTATTTAATTATTATTTCTAAATAAAGGGATTTAACCAATTCTAAATTCCTTTTCCCTCCACCAAAAATAATAAAATGTTCCAAGTAAGTTGAATATAGATTTGGTTAATAATTTTTTTAACTATGCACCGATATCTAGACTAACTTAATATTTTGTTATAAATAGAAGGGTTTTCCATTCATTCAGTACCATTTTATACCTTGTGATCACCTTTTGATCTATACTTTGGGTCTGACTTTGATCCTCCATCATGGCCATATCTTTTTTACTTTTTCTTGTGAGTTCCCTTTGAGTTCTATTTTGTCTGGGTTTTCTACACCATCAAGAGAGAGAGAGCTTGGATCTGAAGCGTTTTAGACAGAACAGAACCCATCCCATTGAGGGGGAATGGTAACATATTTTTGTGTTCCCTTCCCAGATATCATAATACAAGAAAATATTTATAAATTCTTGCCTTGTCTATTGGATGTATGGAGCAACTCTTGTTTATTTTTGTTGTTTAATGTCTTTAACTGCATAGATATGGACTTTTGTACGATTTATTCTGATCACCTACTACAGACCTAAGTAAATTGACAGCCACATTTGACGTTAGGTTTGTTTTTTATGCGCAACTAAAGTGATATTTTTTTTCGTACTCTTGTGATTATAATTCACACTAACAACTAACAAAGCCACAAGGGTTTTTAATTACGACCGCTGTCGTTTTTATGATCCATGCATGACCAGCTGTTTCAGCCCCTAGAATTTTTCTTCAGCTTCTTATTTTACATTCTATGATGTTTTTTTAACCTTTTTTACCCCAAAACAGTAAAAATTCTAACTTCTATGTCTTTCTGAGCCATTTGAGCGGGTAACAGGCATTAGTTGTGATAGAGATGACACATTTTTTTTTAAACTTGCCCTCGAGATAGCCGGAAGTGTAGGTCACACATTTTGGCCAAAAAATTCCGACCTCAACTCTCAAATAGAGGATATCTGCCCAAAAACTGTGACCTCAGCAAAAAAACAGGTCAAAACCTGCGACCTGCACTTTTTTGCGGGATTTTTTCTGTAATTTTCAGGGTTTGTTGAGGGCACTATTTAGGGTTGTCTGACCTCCGTCTTTACCCGTTCTCGACTTGTAATTTCTTATTTTTACTCGTCGAAGTAGGAACCAAGCCCCTTAGGGCTTTAGTACGCTTACACTTTTTTAGGAGGAGTTTAGTTGAAGCAAGTCTTTTAAGATTTCAGTGTTTTTCAGTCATTTTTTCAGGTCTAAAGCTTCCTTTCCACATCCATTTCAGATCAATTACTTTTCCATCCAAAGAACATTTTTTTTTAGTTTTTTTTAGTCATCCCTTTAGGGTCCCCTACGTTTCCCTTTAGGTTGTAACCTTTCACCACCTATTTTTCAACATTTTTCCCTCTCGTTTCTTGTTGTTTTCTGCATCTCTTTTCAGCAGATATGACCTCTAGATCCTTGTCCCTCTTGACCTTAGATCTATTGGCCATATTCTATGTTTTGAATAGATTTCTCCCACCCTTAGACTACTTTGTGGGAAGCCCTCCTTTTTGGGTTTAAATTTATGCATCTTTAGCTGTTTATTTTACTGTCACTTTCAGTTTCCTTTACTATCACTTTCAGTTTTATTTACATTTATACAACATCTTTTTCCTTTTTTCTATACACACGTCTGGGCTTAATTAAAATTAACACACTTACCACACACATGCACAACTAAAGCAAAGAGCACCTGATTTACACCGCCAGGCTAAGACTAAAACATTGTAATTAATTAATCTGTACCTCCATGCCTTTGTTTACCTCTATTCCTTATTGGGTTCCATGTATCTTTTCCATAATTTCACCCCAAGGTGTTTATTCTAGAGACTCTAAGGCCTTCATCCTCAGTTTCCATCGGGAAGACTTACCCCACCACGTAGGGTCCGAGTTAGTCCTCTGTTGAGTCCCCATTCTGACTATGATTCTAGTTTATCAGGTTCCCCTTCTTTTTCCATCCCCAGTTCCCCTCAACCTTTCACCTTCATCAAGTCTAGTGCAAAACGTACCGCTGGTGGTGTCTCTAACTCTAATGCTCGAATTTCTACTAGTGGAACCACAACAAGAATGATTCTGGCTGCTCCCTTGCTTCCTTATATGGCAGGCCTAAGCCTTCTCGAGTTAAGCCAGTTGATTAATGACCCTATACACCATGATCCATGTTGGCCTGCTATGCTAACCAAGCTTCCTTCAGACATCCCTAAGTTTGAAGGAAATGCTAGAGAGGATCCTACCAACCACTTTCATTCTTTCCACAGGTGGTGTTCGTCAAACTCAATCACTGATGACTTTATCTGTCATTGGTTATACTAGCGTATGCTTACTGGAGAAACTTCCAAGTGGTATTTCAGCCAGACCGTTGCCTCTCATGCTACTTTTGCAACTCTAGCAAAGGTGTTTCTATCCTACTTCCAGCTTCCCCTTCGCTATGACACCGGTACTAAACTTTTGACTGCTTTCTGTCAAAAATTTTCCACCCGCCTATTTGACCATGTTCAAGAATGACGCAAAAGTAAGAGCTTATTTCGAGCTCCAGTTTTTGAAGATCGTGTCTACATGGACTAGTTTCTCAGATCCATTTTTCCATATATTGGTAAAGATTTTGCGTCTCACTTTCCTCAGACTGAGGAATAATCCCTCCAAGTTGCTTTGAAATATGACTTGATCTACGTGAAATCTGGTTATGTTTATACCGTCTTACATTATCTCCCTAGACATGGTTGTGCCAACGCACTGGGGGCATTTCATGTCATCGATGGTATCATTGGATCCCTTTCACATCCGTACAATCATCCTCCTATGGGTTATGGTTTCCCTCATGGAGGGGCCATCTCCTCTACCACTCTTTTCCCTCTCGGAAGCATGTATCCAGGACACGACATGCCTCACGCCTTTGCCCAACTACATCCTCTGATGCCAAGGCCTGATTTTTCCCAACCTCTTTACCCCAATGTTTCTTAACCTCCTTACTATCTATATCCATAGCCAGGTGCTCCAACTTCTCCAGCACAAGAAACTTCGCCTCCCATGTGTTCTCAAGCTCTGTAGCAGTAGCCACACCTCCTTAGGGTCAAGTGTATGTGCAGCAGAGTGCGACCAATCCTCCCACTTCCAAAAAGAAGAGGAAAGAAAACCAGAACCAACCCGCTCTAAGTAATCCAGGAAAAAATTCCCAAGCGAATATATCTAACACTGCAACCCAGCAACAGCGCGATTAGCCCAAGCAGAAAAGGCCTCTTCGCATGAATAAGCCTTGTTCTTGTTGCATTGTCCATGGTCACTATACCCATGATTGTCCCCTTTTACCTCAGACGCGTCAACTATGGGAATCTCAAGTAGCATCTCGAGGACAAAAATCCTATGCTTCGGTTCCTCCTAATGCTGCGCCTACTCAACTGGCTGTTTTCACCAATCCTTTCCCTTAGAAAGGATATGTAGCTGCCCAACCCCCTGAAGGTCAGGTGGACACTCAACCTCCCTCGTCTGGTACCTCTGATTACCAGATCCTCATTATACACTCTGACCAAGCCAATATCATTGATTACAATCTTTAGACTTGGTCGCTCCAGTACACCAAGCCTCCTGCTACGTCCCCAACAAAGCCTTAGTCTTTAGGTCCCACAAAGCCAATTTCGACACCCAATGGTCCTTTACAGATCCCTTAGCCTAAGGCACAGGTTCATACGAAGATCATCAATGTTCTGTTACAATGAAACATTGCTTCCGGTAAAGCCGCTCACACTTACAATATAATAGATGACTTGGGTGCAATCCCCTACTGCCATGTCAATGTTGAAAGTCCTCTAATCGTTCCCTTCACAACGTAAATATCTACTAACTGCTATGGCCATTTTGCATCCTTCAGATCATCGTTTGGTTGTCTTCAATGTGGAATATTCAAATCATCCAACCCTACCTGCATCCGTTGCCTTCCAAATACCTGTCAAGATATAGAATGACCACATCTCCCGATGTATCATTGATGAAGGGGAATTCACCTACGTGATGTCCACTTATGTTTGGAAAAAACTCGTATCGCCCAAGTTAGCCCCTTCCACTATCACCCTCCATGTGTGGGATGGCCACCCTTCCCAGCCTCTTCGCATATTCCACAACTATCCTATTACTCTTGCGGGAAAAACTATTTTGTTGAAGTTGAAGTCATTGATTCCCACTTAGACTACAACATTATTTTGGGTCGTAGCTATACTTATGAGATATTTTTTGTCCCATCTGTAGTTCACTGGAAGATGCACTTTCCTTACAATGGAAAGATCGTCACTATCGATCAGTTGACATATTACGAACCGAAATCTCAGGCCTCTCTAGAGTCCATTAATTCCTCGATGGCCAATAAACAAATAATTGAACCTCTGACTAGTGTCTCATCTGAAGTCTATAAATATTCCTCTTTTCTTGGTTCCTTCCCTAGTCTCCCCCCTCTCATCTTTGACCCTAGCTCGGCGAATGTTTGCATGATGAAATCATCTCCGTCTGACCTCAAATGGTCTAGTTCAACTAGTCAGCAGCCTCGCCCTTTGCAACCTACTCCTAGTACTTCAACTCAGCCTTCGAGATGTCCTCGTCAAGGCACTTCATCTGTGGTTGGTGTCGCTGATCCTATTTTTCCTTATGGAATGATTCCCCTAGACTTAACCATCTGGGAGTTATTCTGTCTGGCCATTACCCCTTCGGTCAAATATCATTTCTTTCTCCCCCTTCTGAAGTATTTTCGGTACCTGTTATTGCTACCTTTACCCTTCCCAACATGATCATAGGGATCACAGTCTAGTACATTTATCCCCTAGCCAATGCCTTTCTTGGTCAGCTGAAACCTTACACTACTTTTACCCTGGTCCAACCAGTCGCTATGACCCCCCCCTTTGCTTATATGCCTCAGCGACCTCAACAAGAATCTACTCCTGTTGTAAAAGCCTCAGGCAAGGGGGGAAAAGCCTACAAAAAGGCACCTAAGGACAAGGTTACCCATACAACACCTTCTCCTCCTAAGCCTCCGAAGCGTACACCTTCATGTGCTTTGTGTAATGTTGTCGGTCATGCCACCCACAATTTTCTCAAATTGCCTCGTATCAAACCCATGGTCAACGAAGAATTTCCTGAGTATGATATCGCAAAATTCCATGTTACCTTACCAGCTTCAGCGAAGAAACTAAAGACTTTGCACACAAATCACCGTTTTTATTTGTGTGATCTCCATGGTCACTATACTTACCTCTGTCCCTGCCTTGAATATTACCACACCTCCTTTGAATTTGTTCACCAATACGAGGTTGAGCGCAATGACTCTGCCTCTCCCTTACTTGCGCGTTATGCTTTGGAAAATCCATAGGACACATCCACTCCGATTGACACCCCCCCCCCCTCCCCAATGTAGAAATTATAGAGGCTTCAACCACTATCCTCTACCTGTCATCATCTATGAGATCCATGGTGGAAGACCCTTCTAGGGCATCCCCTTTTGTTTCACTTGACCTCCCTTCAGCAATCACCTTAGGCTCAACATCGGTAGATTCCTCATCTACTTGTTCTTCTCTCACCCTCCGTGATGATGTGCATGTTAACCTCATTTCTCATGATGATGTGTCAGGTAGCTTTGCCGGATCATGTGGTCTTTCTTCCACTAGTCACCCCATCTTCTATTGCGATGACGATATTATCGAAGCATTTAACGCCCCTAACTTTATCTATCCCTCATTACATCGAAACCATGCATTCAAACCACATACACCTTGTGGTCATTACATTGACACCCAATGTTTTGGTAAGGGGGCACACATATTTGAAATTCCAGGAGAATTAATTCTCCATAACCCTCCTATTGCATCTGGTAGTGTCGACTCTAGTACAATTATTCTTCCCCATTTAGAAGAACCTCTAGAGTTCCATATCACTTCAGATCACTCTAGGGATGATCCACTTCATCATTCCTTCATTTCTCATCAAAAACTTAGTCCCTTAGACATTTTTGTTGACCAACCTCTATATTTTCTCAGGGAGCACCAATTCATTATCTCTGAAGGCACTCTTTGTTATAGTGACACCATGTATGGTGCTCCATAAACTCCTCTTGCTAGGGGCATCATTCCCACCTTTTGATACTAGATCAGTCCCCTCCATCACATATGCTTGGGGGCATGATGGCACCCCTAGCCACCTTCTCACTTGATTAAACAAATTCACAGCCTAGACACACCTTATCTATGTATGGTCGATTATCCTCCCATTCCTTGGATATTTGGACCTACCGGCCTCTCCGGCAAGCCATATATCATAGATGTTTGATACCCAATCTTCAAATATTCTCCTTTGTGTGATACCATACTTACCACTTCGTTCCTCTATTTGACTTGGTGGGCAGGGATGATTCTAGACCTTCTCTAGCAGTTCATTCTCGTATTCTTTTCTTATCTTGATTCTTCACCAGGACCATCCTTCCAAGAAGCATTAAGGCCACCTTTAAACAAGTAAGGTCGCCTACTTGAAGGTCATGGATCTCGATTCCAATGGTAAGTTTGTTTGCTATGATGGCTGCAAGATTTATGGCCTTTTCTACTTCTCCACATTCACCACAGCTACACTTGCAAATGAATCTAATTGGAGGGAAATTGCCTTATTAAAAGAAAAACCCAAATTTTTCTTTCGCCAATTTCGACCAAACCATAGCTCTTTTTGAAAAACCATCAACACCGTTGGAAATATATCATTGAGCACTCAAATGGGTATCCTTTTGTTTTTGGTGATTTGATACTTCACCCGGAAGCCTTTTTTCCAAGAATGGTCACTTCGCCACTTTTCAAAATTGAATTTCTTCACTCACGACACTGGCACTTGGGCCACCATTTTTCCTTCATAATTATCAATTCTCATGTCATTTTTCATCGTGAGTAGCCATCTTTTACTCATGTTTTTATGGTCCCCACCAAGCCTATTCTATGCAGCAACATCATTTAGTCGACCTTGTTTAGAGCATCTGAGTTGAGTCATCATTGCATCCATGGAGTTTGTCCCGAGTCCCTTTTTTCTCTAGCCATAGTATTCCATCCTTTATTGCTTTTTACCTCCCTTGTGTCGGACATTTTGGCCTCCACTCATACTATCCCCTATCCCTATCAGAGTCGAGTCAATAGCTTCTAGGTCATCCATGCTCTAACAAGAGAAGTCGTCAGCCCACTACTAAGTAACCCCCATTCCACCATCATCCCTGGTGTTAGTCTATCAGTGGCTCTACTATTATCCCTCATGTCTTAGTTGAGGACCCATCATTGCCTCACCTATGGCGGACCTCCTTCTATCGACATTAGTTTATTCATTCTAGAAGATAGGTCTAGAGGGTGGTGTACCTTGGGTCCAGCTTCTATTCTTTTTTGGTACCTCAGATCAGGCAAAGGGACCCTTTATTTCCCTTTGAATTGATTGTTTCTCAGTTCCATCTCCTTATGGCATGATCGATATCTGTATACTTGATGGTCTAGTGATGTAGCAGATTGTACCAGTGATTCTCGAGTGTGTGTGAGATGTTTCAGACCTCATGAGGGGGTGGCCCTTTAGGTAGCCCCCCACATACCCGAATGAGCTCTTTACAATAGCCTTGGATTCATCTCTATAGATTTTATGGTTCTAGCCCTAGAAGCTCGCAACACCCTTTTTATTTTGCATGTATCATTTAGATTTTCAGAGCCCTTTCCTATTTTACAGGGCCTATTTGGTTGTTATTATATATCATGTACTGAGATATTATTGTATAGGTCTTGGCTATTGTCCCAGGCACAGTATGTATGTGGGATCCATTATGTTCTTTTTTATCTAGACCATGTTTATGCTAGCATGTACTATATATCTCACTCCCATGTTTGTTGGATGCACCATTATTCTTTGTACTTTGTCATCTCAGCAGGCATAGGTATGCCTCCCTTGCCTCATTGAGAATAGGTACTAACTCATAAAAGAGACTTGTCGCACCTGTAAGTCTCGCCTCCTCAAGTTCTTATTCTCTCTCACGTCAGACTGCCTTATATTTCTCTCTCTCTAACTCCCCTTCTGTGTCTAGTGATTGTGTTCTTACAATGTACTTCGGTTATATGATTAGCTCCTAACACTCGCACGTTCGGGGGCAATCTGTTAGACCAATTTTTGGTCATCTAACCTGTTACTATTATATGGAATAAAGTACACCATGTAAGAAATAATTTAATAACCCATAGTTTATTAAATTATTTATGGTCTAAACAGGAAACCCCATGAGGAATAATTAAATAAATCCTTATTTGTTTGATTTTCCTCTAGGGATAATTAACTAAACAACTATTTGATTAATATTCCTGGTAATATTTAACCCAAAACATGAGAATTAATTAGATAAATTGTTATTTATCTTATTATTCTCTAGGAATAATTATTTAATTCATTATTTAATAACATTCCTTGTTGAATTTAACTAAATCATTTCTAAATAATTAAATATTTAATTATTCCTGAACCTCATCCTTGAAATAATAAATAAACCATTTATTTATTTATAATTTCTAAATAAATGGATTTAACCAATTCTAAATTCCTTTTCCCTCCACCAAAAATAATAAAATATTCCAAGTAAGTTGGATCTCGATTTGGTTAATAATATTTTAACTATGCACCAATATCTAGACTAACTCAATATTTTGTTATAAATAGAACAGTTTTCCATTCATTCACTACCTTTCGTTACCTTGTGATCACCTTTTGCTGTACACTTTTGGTCTGACTTTGATCCTCCATCATTGACATATTTTTTCTACTTTTTCTTGTGAACTCCCTTTGACTTCTATTTTGTCTTGGTTTTCTACACCATCAAGAGAGAGAGAGATATTGGATCTAAAGCGCTGAGGACATACAAGAACCCATCCCATTGAGGGGGACTAGTAACATCTTTCTGTGTTCCCATCCCAGGTATCATAATACAAAAAATTCTTTATAAATTATTGTCTTGTCTATTGGATGTATGGAGCAACTCTTGTTTGTTTTTTTTGTTTAATGTCTTTAACTAAATAGATCTGAAATTTTGTAGCATTTATTCTGATCACCTATTGCATATATAAGGAAATTGAAAACCACATTTGATGTTAGGGTTGTTTGTTATGCACAACTAAAGTGAGATTTTTTCGTACGCTTGCGATTAGAATTCACACTAACAATATTTACTATATTTTTTCACTTTCAACTCTGGCCCCTCGGAGAATCTTTTAGATTCAATGAAAATTCTACATCAAAATACTCCCTGAATATTCTAGTAAATATTCCCATAGAATATTATTCTCGTTATTCACGCCCATGTAATATTCTAGTCTTGGTTCCTTGCATTATAGTTCCACCATCAGCATTCCAATCAGCCTCTGACGCTTGCTCACAGCTCTAGCACACGAATGGAAAAGGTTTATATAATATTTTCTGGGTGGATTTTATAAAATTTTAGGTTGGCATTTGGTTTTCATGCATGAATTAAGTCATTTGATTGTTGGGGAGGTTCTAGGTTCAAACTTGATAAGCCTCCCACTTGGTTCTATTTTTAATATAAACAATATATATTGTTTTAATGATTCAAACAACCCTCCATATAATGTAATAATACAAACACCATATGCATAAAATATGGAGTATGTTACACATAATTCTAGGCGAGATGGCCTAATTTGAGGTTTCCCGAGGAATCATGAGATTGGGCGATGTGGCTTGCTCTCATTGGTCCAAAAGTGCCTAGTCACCATGACACATAAGCACCTACATGTTAGCCACATTGGATCCTGTACCACCACTTTGGCACCCTAGCCACCAACCACAACTAGCCATGTATCATCCTAGAATAATTCCACCTATCTATGCATAGTGCCATGATTCATATGTATTCCCTGCCACGTAGAAGGAGGGTTGAATTTGAATTTGAATTTTTCCAAGTTTGACCAAAACTATGACTCACCATAACTTTGTCATATAGGCTCAGATTGAATCATTGTTTTCAATGTGGGAATCAAATCTCTGAACTCTTTGGCTTGATCCCAATTTCACTAAAATTCAAGGAATTTTACTTTTGAGCCATTAGGGATCCACCTGTATCATTTTATATAGTTTTTGTAATGATTTGCATCTCCTCTTTAGGAATCACTACTATATTTTTAGTATTCCATTATAGTGCTAGCATTTGTAAATCAAGATATTGTAAATCCATTTCTTCAAGGTCCCTTGATTCTAAGTTTGCTTTCTTTTCCCCATCCTTTCTGTATCTTCAATGTCTTTTCATGCTCCATTTTTTCCAAATTGTTTTTATAAAAACAAGTTTTCTCTTTTTCTGGAGATGTCTTGCCATTTGTTCTTGGTATGTTTTCACCACTAGTTTCTTGGTCTTCCTCTAGTTTTAAACCACAATATTTCTATTACCTCCTCCATTTTCTTCGACTCACAAGTATTTGTTCCCTTTTTGACAATATTTCTACTATTTGTAACTCTAAAAAACCTTTTCTAATCTATTTATTTCATTGTTTGCATAGGTTAATGGGTCAAATAAGGCATACATTATCTAAAGCGGTGACCATACTCATGGAATTTCTTGTAGTGAAAGGGGATTTTTTCATAATATACGGGATGTTACCATGTGTTATGATGATAAATATTTTGAATAACAACTAGATGTGGCTTTGTTAGATGCATGTGCACATAAGTGCAGGAATATAAGGTGTAGCAACCCTACCTTATGGTTTTCGAAAGAATAAGAAAGGACCATATAACATTTCCTATACCCTCGATAATATCCAAATTTAAAAATTCCCAAGGAAGAGAATAAAGTCGTATGTATACATGATGCAAAGTGAAAATAATATTTATTAGGATTCAATTGATTTATGGAGGGTTTCATATAAAGACCAAGTGATTTTAGGAATTATGGTCCTTTAAAATTTCTATATATATCTTCAACATTATTACAAATGGCTATAAAAAATACCTTAGAGCCTAGCTTCAGCTCTATATCACTCTTTAGAGGCTATTCTTTATGGATCCAACTAATCAAAATTCCTTTTTAGAGCCAAAACCCCACAAATTTCTAGATTAGTGCATGATATTCATATATTGAATTTTCTCCCCTATTTTGTCCGAAATTATTTCAAGCTAGGGTTTTTTTTTTTTGTGGAAGGAAGGATCCTAATTCCTTTACGTCATTTGGAAGTGATCCATTTGTAGCAGTTGATTCATGTTCTACCTCATCATGACTAGAAAAAGTCGATCATGAAGGAGATATATTCTTATCTAAATTGGGATTACTAAGTTTGCATGAAGCTCGTTTATTTGCATGGCTTGTTATGGAATTACTAAAGGAGAGGCATCTTCCTCCTCCCCATGAATAAAAGAGGATTTTTTTGTAATATAGGGGATGTTTCCATATGTTATAACGATAGTTGATTTAAATACTAGCTTCCAATGTCTTCGTTAAATCCATGTACACATATATGAAAGCATATGAGTTATAACAACCCTATCTTATAATTTTTGAAAGCATAAAAAAATCCCCTATAACATTTCTTATACCCTCAATAACATTCTTGAAACATTCTATCTCTATCTTCAACATTAGTAAAAATGATTTTAAAAACCACCTTACCACCTAGCTTTAACTCTATATCACGTTTTAGAAGACAATTTTTATAGATCCAACTAATGAGTACTCTTTTCTAGAGCCAAAACCCCACATTTTTTTGCATTAGTGCATGAACTTTCATATGTTGATTTCTCTCCTTATTTTGTTCAAAATTATTTCAAGCATATGGGTTTTTGTTGTTTATGGAAGGAAGGATCTTGATTACTTTACCTCATTTGGAAGTGGTTCATATGGAGCAACTGATGTTTTCCCTACCTTACTAGGAGTGTAAGAAATTGATAATGAAGAAGATCTATTCTTACCTTAATTGGGATAACTAGGTTTGCATGAAACTCAATTATTTTCATGCCTTTCTATGACATTACCGAAGGAGAGGCATATACCTCCTCCCCATTAGTGAAATGGGATTTTTTCATAATCTAGGGGTTGTTTGAAATGTTATCATAATAGTTGATTTATATACTAGATGGGAGTGGCTTTGTTACATCCATGTACACACAAATGCAAGCATATGAGGTGTAGCAACCCTACCTTATGGTTTTTGAAAGTATAAAAAAATACCCTATAACATTTCCTATACCCTCCAAAACATCAAATTCCCACAAATCCCGAGGAAAATAAAAGCCTTATCTAGATAGGTGCAAAGGATTGAATAGTTTTACCTTGGGTTTCAGATAAAGACCGATCACGTTTAGAAAATATGGTCCTCCTTGAAAACAATTCTCTATCTTCCATATTATTAAAATGACTATAAAAACATCTTAGAGACTAGCTTCAACTTTATATCACTTTTTAAAGGTCAGTTTTTCAGATCTAACTCATTAGAATTCCTTTTAAGAGCGAGTAACACACAAATTTGTAGATTAATGCATGGTCTTTGATATATTCAATTTTCTCCCCTATTTTATCACAAATTATTTCAAACATAAAGATTTTTGTTATATGTGAAAGATTCGATTTCTTTACCTCATTTAAAAGAAATAGTCCATTTACAGTAGCACTACCTAGCACTACCTCACATGGAGTAAAATAATCATGTAATGAAAAATATATGTTATTTCCTAAATTAATATTATTGAGTTTGATTGAAGCTTGATTATTTGCATGCCTTGTAAATAACATCTACATCCTCCCCATGAGAAACTATTGTGTATTAAAAAACCCGTGTACTTAAAATCCCTAAAATCCTCAAAACTTAAAAGATTATATCATTTATAACATATAATTATTAAAAACATGATCTTTTATTTTTTTTTAATATTTAATAGTATACCATGCCACAAATAATCTTATAGTCATTACACGTAGGATTTATAGGTCAACCACATGGTGCTGCTCTCACAAAACTATGCGAAAGCTAATAATAGCCTTGCTCATTGTCGAATAGGTAACAAAACCCTACCATCAATGTGAAGAATAATGTTATACGCTCAGATTATTATTTCTTATATATTATTTTTAAAATTATATTATCTTTTATTTTAATTTAATTTAAATTTTATTTAAAATTAAAAAAATATGCATAATATTAAATTATTGATTTTTTATAATTGAAACATCTTTTAATTTTTTAAAACATTGCATTCATTTTATTATTTAGAAATATAATTTAAGCATTAAAACATTACAATCTCACCCAAAAAAATTCATCAATTCTTTTTTACAACATCTCATTAAACCTAATCAATTTGATTCATAAATAAACAACCCGCCATTAAACACCAAGACCTCGTTAATCTTGTGGCAACTTTAAGGTGTGCGAGTGGTTGCACTTTAAGGTGTGCGAGTAACTTCAACGTTTCTCATTCATAATGTGTTAAAATTCGATTAATTTATCAAACATATTTAGGTTTTTGATCTATTTTTATTATTATATATATATATATATATGCTTTTACTATAATTTATAAAGAAAATGATATTTTTTACTATATATTTTTTTAAATTTTAACTAAATTTTTATGATTAATTTTAATCAAACTTTAATTTCAATAAAGATTTTTAAAAACTTGAATTTAAGTAGTTTAATATGTAGAATTTAAGTGTATATGAAAATCTTTTCATAATACTAAATTAAAAAACATATTTCAAAAAAAAGATTTCCAATTTAAGTAGTTTAATTTCTAATCTTTTTAAAATTTTGTATATGTTTTTGTATATTAAAATGATGTATATTATGCGTGGCCAAATAATAAAACATTTACTTTATTATATTGTATTACATAAATGTATAGCCAATCTTAATTGTGAGTTAGGAATATACAATTATATAAGACAAAAGGATAACGTGGAATGATACACCATAGTAAGATATTGAAAAAATTATTATATATATATATATATATATAATTTTTATTTTTTAATTAGTCATAATGAAAAAGACATTACTCTATAAAAGCTATAGAACTTAAAATATATAAATCAGGAACACATGGAATATAGAAAATAGTAATTTAAATCTTAAAAATAGTTGATTTATTATAATTTACAACTTATTTGATTTTAAAATGGAAAAAACCAGGTGTGTTTACATATTATAATGAAAGATTTAACTACAATTATTTATTTATTTTTAAAGGAAAATTACTATGCATATTTGATATTTCAAATAATTGTTCTTGAAATAATTATAAAAAAGTATTATGGTATTGAGAGATTCTGAGATGTAATATAATATAATATTTGGTAAATATTTTGACTTAGTCAAATAAAATAAAATTACATAAGAAATTTAAAAAAAAATTAATAATTATAATTATTAATAAAACATTTTTGAGTCGATTAAATTGCATAAAACAAAAATTAAAATAAAATAAAACATTGAGAGGGATCAAATCCATTGATATGAAAAGTCTTAGTGCTTGGTAGATACAAAGTTAAGATGGATCTAGGCTCTTTTTTTTCATGTGAAAAAAAAAACGTACATTCATTTATGATTCAAAATAAAATGCATTGTATATACACATAAATTGTGTGTATTCATCAAGAATCTACCTAGATCCTTGTCTCGAAAAATACACATTCACATATGGTTAAAAAATTTAATAAAGGGTAGCAAAAATGACATTGAAGTAGAGAAAAAAACTGAAAATGATAAATAGAAATATTATACAAGGAGGAGGATCTTGAGTGATATCGAACTCACTTGCCTTTCACTTATTTTCTTTTTTTTTGGACCTGATGCCATTTTCTTGCTTGGGGCCCACCTCAAAGAGGTGCCATGTCTACTCATGGATATCTTTGTAGGATGCTTCTTGTCCAAATATGAACTTTTTGATACATGGACTTGCTTTGTGCCCTTTGTGACATCCTCTTCATGAATCATATTTATCTGATGATATGAATCCTGGATATCTACTAAATATGTCCCACTCTAATGGTGAGTAGCATTTTTATTTTTATCTTGAGTGCTCCCATTCTATTTTACTGAACTCTTCAAGTCTTCATCTTCTTCTACTTCAAAGAGATGAGGGTCTGTAAACTGCCATCCTTTGGCTTGTGTTCCTCTTTCATTTTTGGGTTCTTTTTTTCCTCGGTGATTACATTCCATAAATGTCCTATTTGAAAGCAATAATGACATTAGAATTCCATATTCTCATAAACTAATGCTTGAGACCACTAAAATATTTTATGTTTAATTATAATGTGATTTGGTATACCTTTACTAAGGTATACCTCCAAACAAATTCTCTCAAAGGTAAAAATACCATTCTCTCTTCTTTTAAGGTCCCTCTTTTTGAAGTGGCCCAGAGTGTTTCCAATTCCCTCTAGGACCTAATGGTGCCAAGAAGGAAGTGGGAGATTTGGGAGTCTCACCCAAACTCATAAGGTTGTTACTAGCATATTTTTTGCATCTAAATATGGAAACCATGGAGTAATAAAGGGCATGGAACTACCCCAAAACCATTTTCCTTCATTAAGTGCAAAATCTAGATATTTATGTATATGAAATTTGACTATGAATAAACCTTTGGAGCATAAATAAATGTCACAGTTGGGTGTCCAAGAGGAATAGTCCCACTCGTGTAAAGCTTATAATTTGAGATAAAATCCATCAAACATGCAAATAATTTCCCTAGATTGAATATTTGTCAATAGATAATTTATCTCCAAAAGGTTAACTTCCATGACTGGTGGTTGGTCCATTTTATCTATTATGTAGGAGCTTGGATTGATTTGAATATGTTTGATCTGGGAATGTGAATTCCCTTTCACTTCATCTTTGAAGGAGGTAGATCGACCATTTGGATTTTTTGTTATTGTAGCACTAGTTCTCGAAGCCCCTCCTCTTAACCTTGTGTTCATGATTGAATTTGAGTTTCTTTGAATTTGATAGTTCTAGATTTGTTATGTATCTTGGAGCACCTTTCCTTCATACTATAGACATTGGAAAATTGCAAGAAAACACCATTTATCCAAAATAATATGATTTAAATGAAGGACAAAGGAAGAGATTCTACTCCATAGAAGACATGAATTCTCCCAAAAAAATGTACTAAAATTTGAAATTTATTCTTCTCCAATGTATCCTGAAGTACACACTACACATACCAAAAAGGATGAATCAAATATTTTTGTGGGAAACGCAAATGTGTAGGACCCAAGCATGAAGCCACCATTGTCCCCATCTCCCATGAGACATAGTACATATTATAAATCATAGCATAAGGAATAAGGGGCTTGATAAGAAACCTTTTGGTGTACACCCATTGCATGGTATTCCAACAGAAAAAATACCAGACATGGTAGTTGACGATTGCACTCTTGGAAATACTTCTGAATCTGTAGAAATTGAGGAGGGTTCAATCCTCCATACAACTATCATGCAACCCCCTTTCAAAAAATCAATAGAAGAAGCATGATAGGGCTTCTCTGTTAGGCAGGATGAACTCATAAGAAAAATAAAACCCCCATAGAGTAGTAGTGGTTGAGCATCAAACACATAGTGAGAAAGATTGGGAACCCTAAAATAGTCCATTTTTTTTATCAGAGATATGTGTTTCCTTATAAAAATTGTTTTCCATGTCAGTTACCTAAAAGGGATCTAGGATCGTTTAATTATTAGATCTTTATTTTAGTTATAGTTTTATGATTTTTATTTTATTTTATTTTTAGTTGTTTATATTTTTTCTTAAAATAATATAATATATTATTTTCATTTAATTTAATGTAAAAAATCAAAATAATTATAATACAATTATTATTTATAATATTTTATTAGTTATACATAGGATAAAGGAAAAAGAGAGTAGATTTAACCAAACTTTAAACTAGACCTTTTGAATCGATTTCCTAAACCTTTATAGGAAAGCAATAAACCAGAAAACAAGAAAATGGAAAACACATCAAGATATGCATAATCCATAGATATTTTACCTAGAAGACTCTTTGTTAAAAAAAAAAACCAACCTTTAAGCTTCAACCCTCTTTATGCTCTTCCCTAAATGTATAGTCAACTTATAATGAACATCAACCTTGGTCCACACTTGAGACCAAAGTGCTCATTTCATCAATTAATCTCAATTGATCAATGTATAACTCAACTTATTATTACCTTACATATTTTTCTATATGAATATTCTTACATAATGAACCTTAGTTGATATCTCCCAAGTTAATTACAGAAGCGTGAATCTCATTGGTGAAAATATTGGGAATCTCGATATTCCTAACAATTTTTAACACGATTAAAATTTATTTGATCAGCTATTGACCATGTCTCAACCATTGATCTTTATTGATCACACACATTGCCCACTACAATTCCTTTTAACTATTTCAACGACTATTGACTTCTTGTCGGTTGCTCCATTGACCTTCGACTGTGATTCCTATATTGAATTAACCATCAATGATCAAATAAACTTTACCATATTATCTATCTATCACATATTCTATTAACCCAAAATAACTTGTCGAATATTCATCCTAGTTTAGCCACCTTGACCAACAAGTTATTTTTTCGATTCAGCTTGACTAAATAATCAATCAACTATACTCCAATCAACTATGTTTCCTCTATAAAGAATGTAACTCCTCAACATTCTCCCAGTTCTTGTATTCTTTGTAGGAATAAGAGATATTCCACTTTAGTGAACTAGGGAGGAAATTACCATGTCCTCTCCACACGAAAAAGGATAAAAAAATAGTCATACACTTTGTGAAAGCATCGTTAATATTTTTCAATATGTATACTTTTTATAAAAACAATTTCTTGTTTTCCAACATTTCACTAATAAAATGGTACATGATTTAGATTGGACAATTATATTAATTTTAATCCATATCAATGATTTTATAGAATAAATTTTGGAGGAGTCAACTTATAGTGTTATTTTTACTAGTGGGTCCGATTTTGAAAATTGGGGTGACGAAATTTTGGATCATTTTTTAGGCCTCAAATGACATATTTTTATGGTGCCAACATTTTCCATATTCCTTATTCTACACAACTACACTTTTCCAATGGAACAATAATTTCCTTAGTCACATCTCATGTCCTACAGGTTTCCCTATCATACTTGGTCACCATTTCAAGATGATGCCATGTTAATCCCCATTACTCATGTAGAAGAGGCTAGCCACATGGGGAGTTTGAAGAAAAATATTGAAAGGTCAAAGTTGTAACTCTAATTTAGGGTTGGAGGAGTCGAGCTTGACCCATGGTTGGTTATCAGGTTGTGTTAAAATCTGGCCACTAGTTGGAAAAATGATTCCATTCTATTTCATTGTATATTCTTCTATAATGGGAAGAGAAACTAAGAGTGGGAGTGAGGGAGCATAATAGAGGGATTTAATGTTCTATAGAAAACCATCAGGCCACAATTCTTAGGTGATTCTATAAATATTCCATTCTCCTTTGCACTTTCATTATGTCCATTGAAAAAATAGGGGAAAATAGCCTTAACTTCTAGTTTTGTTTTCTCCTATAAGGGTTTCCCATGGTATAAATTTATGTTAATTATGGTTGGTTTGTGATTGTATTTTATTTTTCTCTACCTTCTAAATTTTATTTATTTCATGCATTAACAATGAACCATAATTAAGAATTATGGAATCTAAAGGAATTTAATGTTTGATGTATACATTTCAATTTATTAAAGTATATTCTTGTGACAAATTATCCAATGGTGCATCCATGTCGATTTACCAATTAGATTGGTATCATATCAGGTTTCTTTAGGGAGTATTATGGGAATTTGCATGGGATGAAAGAAGGATTTTAAGTAAAAATTCATAGATCCCTAGCCATAGTTGATGGCTCTATTCACAATAACATTGTTCTAACAAAAGATATATTCATGATTCTCAAAGTGTAGGTCGTTGATATTAACTGAATTATGAATCTCCATCTTGCTTCTCTAGAAAATAGCCATAAAATTAGAGAATATGGAGTTTCAAACATAGGGGTGATATTAGAGGGAAAAATGGAGATTATTGAAGACCCAGAAAAAAAATCAAGGAAAGAGCTAGAAAAGAGTAGTTGGGTTTGGGTGTCATCACAAATTCATAGTATTATTTGAAGATGGAAGTGAGGTTTGAAATAATTCAATACCAAGGTGAGATCAATCCGTAAAATAGATTCACTACTTGCCGAAATTATTCTTATATTTTACAATTCAACATAGAGACGGGGATAGTAAAATATCATTTCTAGATTGAAGTTAGAGGGATATTACTTAAATTGGTGTAAAAATCATGTGAATACACTTAGGATAGAAGGTGATCCCATAATAACTAAGTGGGATGACTTTTAACCATCATAAAATCACAATTCTACTATATCGATTATGTAAAGGATTAATGTATTTTATCTTACTACATAAGGAAGAGATACAAGTAGTGTGTAAAGGAGCATACCACTAAATTTAGGAAGATGGCCATCATACTAAGTATCTCTCCCAAATGTCCAAATTTCCTTCTTAATTTATTGGTGGTTATACATATCCATTTATGAAAGTAGGTGATGTTTCTGAAGAAAATACCAATGGATAAACTTGTGTACACGAAAAATACCTAGAAAAAGTGGTTCAAAAGAAAGGGAAATCAAGTGGTTCAAAACTAAAAGAGCATCACGAAGATTACAGATAAGGGAAGAACAAGTGGAAACATGGAAAATAAAATAATGCAACAAACACTTCACATAAATTCAAGGACTCTCAATGATTGTAAATGCTACAACATTGATGGTCACATTGCAGAGAAGTTCTAGAAACTACATCTAGAGATTAACCCAAAGAACCAAAAGAAGGATCAAAAGAAAAATAATATTTTCACCATAGATTTAATTAATTAGGTGGAAATAAGATATACTATGGATGAGAATATTATATGCACATGAGTATAGAAGCTGGAGAATGTGAGTATCCATCACCATTAGTAAGAGGAGGACTTAACCAATATTTTCCACACTAAGATATAAGTCAAGAAGACAAAAGTTAATACAATGTTCAATTTAGCTTCAAAACATAATATTACAGAAGATAATTTGGTCAATAAACTTGTATTTTAGGTTCAACATCATCCTAGCCCATATCCATTAGGATGGGTAAATAATAATGTACAAATCAAGGTGTAAAAACAATGTAGAATAAAATTTTCTATTAGTGCTAATTTTATTAATGACATAGAATTGGATGTAGGCTTGATGAATATTGTTTTTCCTTTAGAGTCTCTAGATGTATATATGATATGTCATATTCTTGTAGAGAGCTAACCAATACCACTTCTTCAATGATGGGAAATTTTTCATCTTCAATGCATACAAAGGTACATCCAAGATTTCACTAATAAGTACTAACCATGTCAATAAATTATTCAGTTCTAGAAACAAATATGTTTTACTATTTTTAGGATGATATTATTCTAGTTAAGAGTTAATAAAGGTAAATGAGTCCATAGAGTTGTGTAATTGAGAATATAAAAAGTAGTTGGAATGGTTGATACAAGCATTCAAGGGAGGGTTCATGGACCTTAAAAGATACCTCCCAAGCGGGAAGTGGAGCATCAAATCCAATTATTGTCAAAATATCCATTTGGAAATATTAGGTTGTACAAATAATTTTTTATGGAAGTAAGTGAAGTGAAGACAAAATTATAGCAACTACTGGATTAATGTCTAATTTGACCAAATGCCTCACCTTATGGGCCACCCATCATAATTGTCTCAAAGAAGAATGGGAATTGGAAAATTTTCATTTATTATAGAGAATTAAGAAATTTTATACTCATGAAAATATACCATATCCCTATGATTGATGATATGTTATATTATTTATAACAATTAAAATATTTCACTTAACTAGATTTAAAATCAAGGTATCACCAGGTTCGAGTCAAAGAAGAAGACATGTGTAAGAATGCCTGCAAAAATAGACAATGTTTGTATGAGTGGTTACTTATTCCATTTTGTCTATGCAATGTGCTAGATACATTCATGATGTTAATGAATGATGTAGTTTTCCCTTATCTGGACTCATTTTTTATTTTCTATTTGGATGATATAGTCATTTACAATGTTACATGGGAGAATCACACTTCACACATGATGCAAGTGCTAGAGACTTAGAAGAAGAACCAACTACTATAAAATCTCAGAAAAGGTGAGATTGCATAGAATCATTGGTGTACCTAGGATATGTGATTGGTGGATGGGATCCTAAGATAGATCCTGCATATATGGAGGCCATCATGAAGTGGTTTAGCGTGCATATTTCTCTTAAATTAGGAGCTTCATTAGATACAAAATATAATTGATGAAATTTATATCTTCATTTTCAACAGTAGTTTCAACAATTGATGTTGTAATAGAGGGCAAAAATAGCTTCCAATTGTGGAAGGGTCCAAATAATTCCTTTGAAGAGTTGAAAATAAAAACAAGTCAAGCATCGATTCTTGCATTACGAAACTTGCACTAGACCTTCGAAGTTGAGATAGATGCAAGAGGGTATACAATGATCATAATATTAATGAAAGGAGGAAGGCCTATATACTACCCTCTAAAATATTTCATGGGGAAGTTATCAACAACCCTAGCTACAAAAACGAGATTTATGGCCTATTTTAAACTATTAAAAACTTGAAGAACTATATAATTGGAAAGGAGATTATCATCCACATAGATGACTAGTTGATTTAGGACCTATTTGACTAGATTAAGCTACAAAAAGAGAAAAACTACAATTGGGTTGGGTTATTATATTAATTTCACTTAGTCATCAAGTATAATAAGGGTAGCAAAAACAAGTTAGTCAACACTCTCTAACTTCCACCCACATAAAATACTACAACTTTTGGAACTATGATGGGCATGGAATTTTTCACCCTTGATGCATATATAGAGGTAGGTATAGAGGATGAAGAATTTCAGGTGGCATTTCAACAATAGTAGAGTGAGAATGGTTTAGATTATGATGGTAGTATAATTTCCTATCATTTTATAATCAACTACAATCTTACCTAGGAGAAGCCCAATTGACACGTGATGCAAGTGTTAGAGACTTCGAAGAAGCACCAATTACTATAAACTCTCAAGAAATCCTGAGTTTGAATAGAATCATTGGTGTACCTATTATATGAGATTGGTGTATGGGATCGTAATATAGATCCTTCACATATGGAGGCCATCATGAATTGGTTGATCCTACAAATATATATTAATTTAGGACTTTCATCATATCAACAAAATAATTAAGGAAATTTATATCTTCATTTTTAATCGTAGTTGCACCAGTTGATTTTGTAATAGTGGGTAGTAATAGCTTCCAATGGTGGAAGCATCCAAATAATTCCTTTCAAGAGTTGAAACAAAAAACCAGTCAAGCACCGATTCTCGCATTACCAAACTTACACTAGACCTTCAAAGTGGAGATAGATGCAAGTGAGTATGACATGAACATAATATTGATGCAAGGAGGAAGGTCTATATAATACCATTATAAATGATTTCATGGGGAAGTTATCAACTACCCTACCTACAAAAAGGATCTTTATTACCTATTTTAAAATATCAAAAACAAGAAGCACTATCTGATGGGAAAGGATACTATATACACATAGAACACTAGTTGTGTTATTACTTATAGTACCATATTAAACAAAAAAAATACAAACACTACAAGTGGGTTCTATTCTTATATTAATTTCATTTATTCGACGAGTGTAGTAAGGGTAGCACAAACAAGTTGGTTGACACACTCTAAATTCCACCCACATAAAATACTACAACTTTGGAATTATGATGGACATGTAATCTTTCACCCATAATGCATATATATAGGTATGTATATAGGATGAGGAATTTAAGGATGAATTTCAACAATAGTAGAGTGAGAGTGGTTTAGATTATGGTATAGTACAATATCCTATCCTCTTTATAATTAATTACTCTACGTGCTAGACAAGTTTTTTGTTCCTAAAGGTGAGAAATCATAACTAATTAGATAGGATCACACCACCAAGGTTGTAAGGAATTTTGTTTTAGGGAAACTAATTGCTAAATTATGTAGGTATGTGTATTTTCCATCAATCCAAGAAGATGCATAAAATTTAATGAGAAGATGTATACATTTTTATATTGGGAGTCCTAGTAACATGAAATAGAGTCTATAACATCCCTTACCTATACTCATTCATCATTGGAAAACCATTTTCATGGATTTTTTGGGAGTTTTACCTAATATTACGAAGGACATGATTACCAGTCCCTGGAAGTTGATAATTTTATCAAGATGTGTATTCGCATGCCCTATAAAAAAACCATCAGAGGGTAATAAGTAGAAAACTTGTTCTTTGAATAAGTCTTGGTGTACTTTGGGATACAAATGATTGGAGTTCCAAACATGTAAACCATATTTCATAGTGATTTTTATACTACATCATGGGATAATATGGAAACAAAGTTGAGGAGTTCAAAAAAATTCCATCCATAGATAGATGGAAAAATAGATGTAGTCAATAGGGCTGGTAAATATTTTGATGGGTTATAATCATAAGAATTTGAAGACCTGGGATGAAATATGGTTTATATACTACATTATTTTATAAAATTAGTCCAAAATTATATTGGTAAGTCCCCATTTGAATTTTGTTTTGCATATTTTCCACCATCACCATTGGATGTTGTATACGGACAATGAGGTGTGATAGAGGATCTCATATGGAAGGATTTAAGAGAAGAAAATTTTGTTGATAAAATTAGGTAGATCCATTTTCATGTAGAGGAGACACTAAATAAGTCACAAGAAAAGTACAAGGCTAGGCATGATCAACAAAAGATGAAAAAACCATCTAGAGTGAGATAAAGTACGAGTATAGTTTAACAAGGAAAGACTACAGGGTCCTTGTAAGAAAGTCAAGGCTCTATGATATAGACCTTGTAAGATAATAAGAAAGGTTAGAGAGAATGCATATAGACTTAGTATGTTTCCATACATGTGCATTTACTTTGTGGTGAACGTGTAAAATCACAAAATATATGAGATTTCCATGTTGGAATAGGAGGAAGGGAGAATTTTACCTTCCAAAGAGGAATTAGGACTAGATGCTTAAGAAAATTTGGTAGAGGATATAATTTAATAGATGAGGTTTAAAACCAAAAGACAATGGAAGCATGATGATTGGCATATGGGGTTGAAAGGACAACTTATAGAAAAATAAAAATGGTGCTCCATGGAGAATGCAGAAGAAAAAATTTCTCACTTCATTTACTGAATGATTTTTGGGAGAAAAGAACATACTAAAACAGGGATATATTAACTTGATTCATTCATTATATTATTTTTCATCCACATCAATGCTTCAAAAGTGAATAAATTGGAGGAATCAACTTGCAACTTCATTTTTATCGGTAGTACCAATTGGGAAAATTAGGGGTAACAAACTTCCAAAGCCATTTTGAGGTTTTAAAGGACAACATTTTGTTAAAATCATGATTATAATAAGATAGGGATGAATCATTAAAATAGAAATTTTAAATAATTAAAAAAATTTAAACCGTATAAGCATCGATCACATAATCAACACATGGAAACAAAGTGTTACACATTATTTTGTCACATTCAAGGAAATTGATGTCATACCCCGATACTTTGTCATCCAAATCATGATTTCCATCAATCCCTAAATAACATAGAAGAAAAACCATTTTTGGAAGCTAATAATATTATGAAAATACCTTAAAAAACCCTAATTGTAAAAAATGTTTTAAGTGGGATCGTGATTAACTGTGACGTTGCTAGGTTGTCTCATTGTAAATACCTACTGAGCTGCGACAATATCATACTTTTTCTATGAAAAACGTTTGAAACTATTATAACAAAGGTGATATTCTAAAAATGTATGAGAAGCTTCTATTCTAGAAGCCTCATGGATGGAATCTCTTATGAGCATTATGGATATTATTAAAATCCCTACCTTGTTGAATATTAACCTTCATCCCTTATCCTCCTCTTATCCTTTCCCAAGCCTACAAGTAAAACCATCTCCCACTGAGATGGATAGTTAGTGAATTTAAGGAAATATATTGGCTTGGTGAAACTCTGCTCAAAGATAAACTATTTGATCACAAGACTTTTCAAGGAAAGCCAATGGAATGGAGAACAGACAGAAGGGAACCTACAAAATCAATGATTAGGTTATAACATTTACACAATTATATTTGATTAATATAGTTATACATATAATTTCCATAAATATTAACAATGTTTGATGGTTTTTATTACATATATCCTTGATCATATGTATAAGTCTTCCTCAAATCATATTTATATAGATGTGCTTTTATATCTTGTTTTTTTTGTGTTATTTGCAGGTTTCTTCTTCATGAAGACTGAAGACAAAGTTGAGATAAAAAGATTACAAGAAACTAGCGAGGACAAAAATCTATTAACAAGGTACAAATTAGTCATGTCATTATTTCTCAACTATGATTTGATCATTATAGACTTAGGGAAAGTTTTCAATTTTTTTGTTTTGTTTTAGATTTGGGTGCCAGATTTAGGGAGATCGCTCTTGTTCACAAGAAGGATTCATCTGTTAACAAAATCAATGACTCCACTAGGGAGACAATACTTAGATATATCCTTTATATTTGTTTTTATTGATAGAGTCCTAGTTTTTGTTCGGCATGTTGGCCTCATAGTGTTGACATTGATGTCAACCTATAATGTCTACCTAAGGAGTTAGCCAATTTGAGTGGTTTTTTTGGCATTGATTTCAATAGTTTTAGAGGATTTTTAATGATGATAAAACTCTTATGATGATGTTTTTTAGGTTTCCAAAGGCTTTGTAGGTTTTGGAGATGCTTATAGAGGATGTTTGACTAAGGTTTGGGCTAAATAACAAAGTAACACGAGACATAATAGGAAATTCTGCATTATAACTCACCCGAGAAGGCTTTTCGCCTATATTATAATGCAGTTCCTAAATGGAGAAGGTATGTTATTGCCTCTATAGTGGATTTGTCATATTTTGTGCAAAATGTAGTGAATTCTAGGGGCATTTACTGTGGTTTTTTGACATGGTATTTGGTTAGATATTTCGAGGAACTTTACTCGAAACTCTAGAAGGTAATCAAGTTAAATATAATGAGGATTAATGCTTCTTATTTATTGCTTCTTTCTTCCTTGATAATATGTTGGAGTGTTCAACATAATGGGTTAAACAACATGAGAGAGTTATATATATATACACAGAGATATTGTGAAGATTCTATATCATATTTGGAGCATATGTTAGAGGATGATGAAGTTGTAGCATATATATGTGCTTAACATATTTTTGTAGTAGATTGTATGGCTCCTATTTTGTGTGGATATCAAGATCTTATTATTTTTATACTTGGTACAACAGAGAGTTGCATATCAAGGATCAAATTTCTAGATGATGGTGTTGTCGAATCATAATGTTAATTGTGTATTGCAAGAATGATTAGATGAGCATCTCATGTATTGTTGTAGCAGCTACATATATTGCTATTGTAGTATTGTTATAGACATTGTGTATTTTAATTTTTTAGTTGCATATTACATGGTAAGCGAGGATGATAAGAATGTGGTAGAGATATTTTGATGAGAAGATTGATTGCATGAGATAATGAATCTATTGAGATCATATTGCATATATTGTGTTGGAGGGTGCATATTTAGAATGTGATATATGAGAAGATTGTTGATTGTGAATCCATTATGGAAACAAATGAATGTGCCTCGTAACTGTTTGTATGAAAATATCATGGATCCAATATTTAACATTATGAAATTTAGTCATAGGAGAGCTTAAAGGTTGGGGTCTTTAGTGAGAAAGTGGTGGATTGCATATTTAGGTTTTAGTTGTTGGAAACTAGGAAAATACTGAGAGGGGGGGGGGGGGGGGATTAGTATTGTAACAAATTTTACCAATTTAAAAAATATTTTACTTTGTGCACACCATTGAATACTTTAGCAATAAGTTAAATAACCATAACAAATATTAATATAAAAAATCACCATGGAACACACAAGGGCAAGTAACACTAAAAAATGTTCTTCAATTAATTCATAGGGCAAGCTACAACTTGAAATTACAAAGTACTGGCTACAACCAATAGGAAGATACGACTTCTTAGTTTATTAACTGTAACTAGATGGAGCTACAACCCCAACTATTCTCTAGCGTCAAGTGGAAGGAGCACCAACTCCTAATCAAAAAGATACAACTTGATATACACTCATTGTTTCAATATTTCATTCAATTTCATACTCAGAAACATGAATTAATTTCGTTCTTTAAAAACAATTAAATCTCATAACCATCAACACCTTCAAGAATCCATGATTAATGAAAACACCATACCAAAACCTCGCTACAATAGAAGCTCTATATTTTTCACAAAATATCAGTTTTTCTTTCTTAGGCCTTCTTTTATAGTTTGTTTGATTGCTTGTATGGTTCTTCATTTTTTTCCTTTGTACTATTCATCTCAGTCTTTATGGAATATAATGTTTGTTGTTATGGGATTCATCTCCAAGTTGAATTGACCTTCATTGCCTCTTTTCCACTTAAACTAATTTTTTTTTGCTATTTTTATGCATTCTGGCCCTTACATAATTTTGCATATCCCCTACTAATATTATCTGTTGTTAATTCTGGCTTAACTCCTAAAACAATAGTTGAAATGGAAGTTTTGTTATTTTTTCCCTTAGCCCATTTTGCTCATCCCTTTTTCTTGTTTTCCACCATAGGACTGGTCTCCATGACCACAACCTAAGCTATGCATCACTTAGTCATTTTGAGCCCTATGTGGGCCATTTTTCTTTCATTAATGGCTCCGCGTCATTGGTCAAACCTCTATGCAAGGCTACCAATGAAAATTATTAGCTACTTCGAAGAGCCTATGTGGGTCTTTTCAATTTTCATGCAAATGGTCATTCCTTGTGGCATGAGGCCTAGTACGTGTGCTTATCCTGTAGCTCCCTGTCCCGACCCTTATATTTAATTCAATTATTTGAATGCTACGAGATACCGGGATCCAGGGTTGGCCCCAATTTATATTTCTTCGTGCCCCTGGTCCTGAACTACTGCATGGAACCTATGTCCAACGCTACAGTGGGAGCCCCCTTTAACCTGAAGCTTTCCCTTATATGCAACACAATAACCAATCGAGGTCTTCCCATTGGGTTGATGTGTTCGTGGGGATCACTTGAAGATTTTTCTATTGGCTTCCACTTTGCCACCAAGGCCCAATCCATTTTTCTCAATGCCACCACAAAATGCTTTCAAAAAACCTGCTTGGGAAATCCCTATCAGATGAGTTGTCCTATGGGTCCTCCAAATAGGCCGACGTGTCCCAACACTCCCACCCAATGCTTTTTCATTACACCTGGTTTAAAATTTTCGGGACCATTCCTATGGGATGAGGTTACCAGGAAGTCACTTCTTCCACGTGTCATCCTCTAAGTGGTGACACTTCTCACCAAATAAAAGGGCCATTTGGGTGCCCAAAAATTCCATATATGCATGCCACATGTCCACCTCCTATTGGCTAATGCTGAAAACATCCTATGTTGTCTACCGAGACAATAAAAAGCTACCAAATTTCTTCCTAGAAGAGACGGTAAAAGGTCCTTCGAGGCTTTTTCTGCAAGTCATTTCCTTCTTTAATTCACTTTTTTTCTTACCGACCTTTTTCTTTGGGTTCGAGCCTTTAGTCTGAGGCACCACTCCTAAGAAGAATATGGTTTTGGGAGGGGTGTCCCCACAGTAGCTCTCCACCATTGATTTGTGCAATCAACTATGCGAGAAACCACTTCAAGGACCATAAAGCCCATGTAACAAGCTGTCTCTAGTTCTCCATGGAAATACGCCACATATCCAGACACTTAGTCATCTGCACCCTCTTCCCTTCTATTGGGATCTCCCTACGCGGGTTGAACTGGGCCTCCCACTCAACTCTCCATTTGTCCATGTTATACTATTGTGGCCCATCGTTCATTGCTCGAATCAACCCTTTTGTGCACTAAAAGGATTTCATCAGGGTGGACCCTATGAGTTATTACGAATAATATGGTGTCATCATCATTCTCCTCTCCTGGTTTCTCAAACTTGGGCTCTATGTGATTTCGTCAGGGTTAACCATCTAGGGTAAGCCTTCTAGGCTAGCCTGTTAATAAATCTCTGCCTCTAGCCTATAGGAAGGCTCTATGATGCTACGATTTCTCTCCCTAATAGCTCGGAGCTTCACATATATTCTTTGCCACAATCTCTGCTCATTTTGGAATTTATAACAATTATGACTGTGTGTTGAGGCTCATCCAGCCTATGATAAAAAATTTATGGAGGCCTTATGGTAAAAAAGCCTTGATTGGCTATATCTTATAATCAAGGAGGCCTCTTCAGGACTTCAATCTACCATTGGAAATATATTTGAGAGCTCTACCCATCAAGCTGGCTTACACCTTCACCTGAGATGACTTGTTTCCCTAGAATTGGCTCCAAAGCCTATGAAACTCTTTGTTATTATGATGCTCCATCATTCTATTCCCTTAGACTTCTTTAACTCATGTGCCTCCCACTTCCACTTGCTACCACTTGTTGGCATTAATGAGAAAATAATTCCAACATTCTCCCCCTTTGGCATGAATGGAAACACCAAAATCAAACAAAACACTATTTTCTCTTTTAAGTCATTTAAGTCCTTCTCCCCTTGAAATACACACATGTTTAAAGGTTTTTGTGGTTGTTGTATATTTTTCTGGTGTTGTTTTCTTTGTTTGATCAATAGGTCACCCCACCTTAGTTATTTGATTTCTTTATATCTCTCCTCCTTTGACATCAATGTATAAAGAGACCATTATGTGCCCCCAATCCCCTTACTCCATCATTAAACTATATTTCTTCATTATGTTGATTCTTTTGGACCTGGTAGCTTCACCTTGATTTGTTGATAATGCAACAATGTCCCTTCTTACTTTTATGAAAGAGCTAGTGGAGGGTTGATCGAGGCAAGAGGCACAACACCCAATATTTTCCTCAAATATTCATACCGTTCTCTATGAAGTTGCTTACTTAACACATCAACAACCTGCTCTTTGGTAGGTACATACTCTAGCTTCACAATATGATTTTCACCTTTCTCTCTCAAGAAATGATACTTGATGGGGATATGCTTGGTCTTGGAGTAAAAAAATGGATTGTTTAACATGATGATTTCACTTGTGTTGTCACAAATAATGGGGATTGGATGATCATAAAACACTTATACATATTGAAAAATTTTCTTCATCCATAGTAGTTTAGTGCAACAAGAAATTGTTGCAATGTATTTTGCTTCAACTATTTATAGTTAAATGGAATCTTATTTCTTACTTATCCATCAAATTAGACTTTCTCCAAGAAAGAAAGAACCACCACTTCTTCTCTTTTGATAATCCATATCACCTTCTCAATAAAAATAAGCATAAATAGTGAATGATAAATATTTATCTCTGGGTAACACAGTCTATAGTCCATTGTTTCTCTAAGATATCTGGGAATTCCCTTTCCTGCTAGTATATGGATTTGTTTGGGGGCTGCCTGAAATCTTCGAACTATAGCAACATCTTGCATGATGTATGTTCTTCTAACTATCAAGCATAAAACATTTTCAATGATGGACCTATATGAATTATGGTCCACTATTAGAGGTTCTTCCAACTTGCTAATCTTAGAACTTGTCACCATTGGGGTGCTCACTAAAGAGCATTATTCCATGTCAAATTTATTCAATACTTCTCTAAGATACTTGCCATAAGAGATAAACATTCCTTTGGTATTTTGTGCTATTCTCGATCCTAGTAAATATAATATCTCTCCAAGCATGGACATCTTGAATTTGACCTTCATGTCACTTCCAAATCAATTGGTTAGCAAATATTAGTTACTAGCAAAACAAATATCATTAACATATACCACCACTATAATGTGTTTTCCATCATTTTTTGGCATATAAGTAATTTTTATATTATCCTATTTTAAATCCACACTTAAGCAGGTTACTATCGATATTAGAATACCAAGCCTTAGGGGTATGCTTGAGACCATACAATGCATTCGTACGTCTACAAACATTTTCTAGTTTCTATGTCAATTGAAAACCATTTGGCTGCTCTATATAAACCTCCTCCTATAAATCTTCATTGATAAAAGCATATTTGAAATCCATTTGGTAGATTTTAAATTTCTTAAAATATGAAAATGCCAAAATCATTATGATTTCTTCTAATATGGAAACAAGATCAAAATTTTCATCATAATCTAGTCCCTCTATTTTAGCATAGCCTTTGCACAGCAACCGAGTTGTGTTCCTTACCACTTCTCCATGTTCATTTGATTTATCTATGAATACCCACTTTGTGTCAATACCATTCTTATTGGAAGGTCTTGGAAAAAGCTCCAAGGTCTGATTTTTCTTTATCTGATCCAATTCTTCATTCGTTTCCTTCAACCAATGTTGATTTTGACAGGCCCAAATAACATTTTTGGTTCCTTCATGGACAACAATGCAACATGTGCATGTGTGAGGAAATATAGGAACCTCCTTCTTGACTTCACTCAATAATTTAATTCTCCTACAATTTGACTTGTTGGGTGATGTTTTCTACATATCCTGGGGGATCTCTTTCTTAAGGGCTAGCAATATCTTCCTCACTCTCTTTTGCTACTACCTCTTCATTGTCTTCAACAATGAGCACTAGGTCCTCAAGGCTGGTTTTTTCAAGTTATTTTATTTCTTGATCATCCTTCTCATCGGCATTTACATTGATGTAATAAATAATTCTATTGTTGAATTTATTGTAACATCTATAACCCTTGTTGTTATGTAAATAACCCAGAAAAATTCCTTCTTCTACTCTTGCATCGAGTTTTCTCATCATTTTTCTTAATGTAACATCTTCTGCCAAAGATTTTGAAGTGTTTAACTATAGTAGGTCTTCTACTCCACAATTCATAAGGATTTGTTTCATTGTTCTATATCAAATGGGATTTTCTAAGAATAACCATTGCTTTATGAATTGGCTATGCGAAAAAACTTGGTTGAACATATTTTTTAGTCATCATTTCTTTGGATAATTGATGCATTGACCTATTTTCTCTCTCTACAACACCATTTTTTGGGGAGTCTCTGTTATGGTAAAATTCCTTTTAATGCCATTCATTTTGCAGAATTTCTCAAATTCCATTGAAGTGAACTGACCTTCATTATCCAACCTTATGTTTTTTATTTTACAATATATTTTGTTCTCAACCATGGATTTAAATTATTTAAAATTTTCAAAGGCTCTGGACTTCTCCCCGAGGAAGGAAACCCACATCATCCTACTGAAATGATCAATTATGAGCATGAAATATAGCTTACTTGTGGTTGATTTCATGTTGAAAGGTCCACACAAATCCATGTGCACCAGCAACAATGGATTTGTTGATGAGTTATCTTTTCCCTTGAATGAAACTCAAACTTTATTTCCAAATTGACGTGATTCAAAAATGGTGTTTTATAGTTTTCAAAGCTTGGGTAGGTCCTTGAAAAATTTTCACTTTCTCAACTTGAAAATATGGTCGAAGTTGATATGTCCAAGCCTCTTGTGTCATAACTATCTCTGATCAGTCTTGGTCAAACTACACATTTTTGTCTTCTCTTTCAGTACATAAACATTGTTGTTTTTTCTCACAACCTCAAAAACTACTTCACCTCTACATGTGAACTTTATTTGACAATTTTTGGTTTTGAAACAACATCACATCCCTGATCTCACATCTGTGACACTCTCACCAGATTATGTTTTAGGCCATCAACATATAAAACATTATTTTCTTTACCTTTTCCATTTGAGAGACTGACCACTCCATTATCAATTAACTTTCATGGAGCATTGTTACCAAAGGTCACATTGCCTTTTTAATTGGTATCCAAGTGAGAAATTTTCTTTTTTCTCTAGTCATATGCCTACGTCGTCCATTTTCCATGTACTAATATCTTCCACCATTCTGTGCATGCAATGAAATATCACATTGCTATAATTTTTCTTTTTCTTCTAGCCTGCATTTTATAATTATATGCCCAAAAATTTGGTATTTAAAACATTGGAATTAATAAATTAGGGGATGAAAGGAATTATCATACCTGGGTATGGTACTTCTCTGCTGAATTATTCTCTTCGATATGAGATGCTTGTATGAGAGATTAAATTTGTAGTATGCTACCTTGTAGCCATAGTTTGTGGATGTAAAATAATAATCTGGGAATATATCTTTTTTCTTAGATGATTTCCTTCTTTATTGAGAAAAATTTTGAGTAGTTCAAATAGTATGGACATTGTGCTTCGTTTTCTTCTGATGCTGAATTTTCTCAGAGTGCTTATTTTCTTTTAGCTACTATGTGACCCCATCTTTTGATGGGGGAACAAAGGTAATTTCCTTTTTACTCTTTAGTTCAGTTGATGCGCTAGACTCACTATCAAAACAAAGACCAGTTCGATCTTTGGAGATGTGTTAAGCCTACAAAATTTCGTTTAGATTCTTTTTTCCCTTGCTTAGCTTTTGATTGAAGTTGAGCTACGTTTTAGCTTTCTCAAGCTCCTTCCTTAAGAGCACAACTTATCCTTCCATCTTCTCACATGTTTGAGACTTTTCAAGGAGTTGTTGTCAAATTTTCTTCAATTTACTTTCCTTCTTCTAACTCTAGAATAAATGTCTCAACAACCTCAACCTTTTTCTTCATTAAAGACTCCTTCTGGGTTCTATTTTTCTTTATCAGTCTCTTGATCTCCTCAAGTGCATTGACCAACTCTCCTTCAAGATCAACTTCTCCATATTCGTCATTAGAAATAACCTTAGCTTGCATATTTTTGATGGCCATCAACATTCATTCCTTAGGGTTCTCATCATCTATGTCCTCATTTGAGGATTGTTTGGATTCAGTATTTGAGGAAATCTCATCTTTAGCATAGAAGCCTCTTTTATTGTCCTTATTTTTGTCCTTTTGGAGATTCTTAAAATTTTCTTTTGGATCATAGTACTTTTATTCTTATTAGAACACTTTGATGCATACCTTTGTTATGTAGGCCTTATTGTCAACAAAATTTGATTGGCTATATCTTATAATCAAGGAGGCATATTCAGGACTTCAATCTACCATTGTAAAAATATTTTAGAGCTCTATCCATCAAGATGGCTTACACCTTCACCTGAGATGACCTGTTTCCCTAGAATTGGATCCAAAGCCTATGAAACTCTTTGTCGCTATGCTGCTCTATTAGTCTATTCCCTTAGACCTTCTTTAACTCATGGGCCTCCCACTTCCACCTGCTACCACTTCCTAACACTTTTTGACATTAATGAGAATCTCTTTCCAAAATTCTCCCACGTTGGCATATATGGAAACACCAAAATAAATAAATAAACACCCTTTTGTCTTTTAAGTATTTTAATTCCTTCTCCCCATAAAATGCACACTTGTTTACGGGTTTTAGTGGTTGTCGTATCTTTTGTTAGTGTTGTTTGATATGTTTTATCGAAAGGTCACCCCACCTTGGCTGTTTGATTTATTTTTTGATTTGTTTAGATCTCTACCCCTTTGACGTCAATGTATAAAGAAAATATTATGCGCCCCCAATCCCCATACACCATCATTCAAATATATTTCTATATTATGTTGATCCTTGTGGACTTGGTAGCTTTACCTTGACTTATTGATAATGCAACAACTTCCCTTCTTCCTCTTATGAAGGAGCTAGTCGAAGGTTGATTGAGGCGAGAGGCAAAACACCCAATAGTTTTCTAAAATATACAAATAGTTATCTAGGAAGTTTCGTAGTTAACATATGCAAAACTTTCTCTTTGGTGGGTACGCACTGTAGCTTCACAATATGAGCTGCAACTTTCTCTCTCAAGAAATGATACTTGATGAGGATATGTTTGGTCCTGGAGTAAACAAATGGATTCTTTGACACGATGATTGTACTTGTGTTGTCACAAATAATGGGGATTAGATGATAATAAAAAACTTGTACATATTGCAAATTTTTATTCATCCATAATAGTTTAATGCAACAATAAGTTGTTGCAATGTATTCTTCTTCAACTATTGATGGGGAAATGGAAGCTTACTTTTTACTTAACCATGAAACTAGATTTTATCCAAGAAATAAGACACCACCACTTCTCCTCTTCCGATAATTCATATCACCTGTACAATCAACATAAGTATAAATAGTGAATGATAAATATTTATCTATGGGGTAACAAAATCCATTGTCCATTGTTTCTCTAAGATATCTCGGAATTATCTTTCCTACTAATAGATGGATTTTTTTTAGGGCTTCCTGAAATCTTCCAACTATAGCAACAACTTGCATGATGTCTGTTCTTGTAGCTGTCAAGTATAAAACACTGTCAATGATGGATCTATGAAGTATGGTCCATTACTAGAGTTTCATCCATCTTGCTAATCTTCCAACTTGTCACCATTGGAGTGCTCACTAAAGAGCATTCTTCCATGCCAAATTTATTCATTACTTCTCTAAGATACTTGCCTTAAGATATAAATATTCCTTTGGGAGTTTGTGCTATTTTCAATCCGAGGAAATATGATATCTCTTTAAGGATGGACATCTTGAATTCAACTTCATGTCACTTGAAAATTAATTGGTTAACAAATATGAGTTACTAGAAAAACTACTATCGTCAACGTATACCTCCACTATAATGATTTTTCCATCCTTTTTTTGACATATAAGTTATTGCTAGGTTCTCCTTTTTTAAATCCACACTTAAGCAGGTGACTATCGATCTTTGAAAACCAAGCCCTAGGGGTATGATTAATACCATACAATTCCTTCTTAATTCTACAAACATTTTCTGGTTTCTCTCTCAATTGAAAACCATTTGGCTGCTCTATATAAAACTCCTCCTGTAACTCTCCATTGATAAAAGCATATTTGAAATCCATTTGGTAGATTTTAAAATTATTAAAATAATCAAATGCAAAAAACATTTTGATTTCTTCTAATATGGAAACAAGATAAAAAATTTCATCATAATCTAGTCCCTCTACTTGAGGATATACTTTTCACACCAACCAAGTTGTGTTCCTTACCACTTCTCCATGGTAATTTAATTTATTTATGAATACCCACTTTGTGCCAATAACATTTTTATTGGAAGGTCTTGGAAAAAGATCCCAGGTATGTTTTTTCTCTATTTGGTTGGTCCAATTATTCATTCATTTCCTTCAACCAATGTTGATTTGGACAGGCCTGAATAAACTTTTTTGGTTCCTCCATCGAAAACCATGCAATATGTGCCTCCGTGAAGAAATCTAGCAACCTCCACCTTGACTGCACTTAAGAATTTAATTCTCCTACAATTTGATCTGTTGGGTGATGTTTTTCTACATACCCTGGGGGGTCTCTTTCTTGAGGGCTAGTAGTATCTTCCTCACTCTCTTTTGCAAATTCCTCTTCATTTTATTCAATAATGAGCACTAGGTCCTCATGTGATCGAAAATGTTTTGCTTTGATATGTATTAAAGAATTACGTGTAAAATTCCATATTAACCATAAAACTTAAAAGGCATGAACATAAGAAGAGATAAGCACATTAAATAATGCAAAGAAGACAAGGAATTGATATCAGAGTTCATCCAGGAAGGACTTTGCCTTTGGGCCCTGCTTAATTAGTGGGGAGGCCCTCTTTTATTATGTGGAAAATAAAATGAGAGTACAAGAATTAATGAAAAATTACACCCTTATCCTTCCATAGCTGAAAGTGCTCGAAATTTGGAGACCTCTAATGAAGAAATGGACATCACTGTTGGATTCGTGGCGCTGAGAGGTGCAGAATCCATATAAAATTTTCCTGATTCTGACGTCGGACAAATATGACCCCTCTAGAAATGACCCAGTTTATGGTTCCCCCCCCCACCTCCTAAAAAGCGCTCAGGTGGTCAAACCTCAAGCCCTCCGTAATAAGGAAAAATTGGTTTTAATATCCCTGTGCATATTTTTAATAAACCTATCGCATTTTTTTAATAGGGTAGGTTGGGGGATCGGACCCGCTTCGGGCGGCCCGCCCCATAACTCCCGCTGGCATATGTCATATAGTGGGTAGAGTGGGTTCAGCGGTGGTGTTGAAAACCCCCGTCCACCCACATTGATATGGGTTATTACCGTAGTTGTGTGGGCGACGGGGTCATGGTTGTCGACCCCCCTTCTTTTAATTACATTTTGTTACAAGGTCCATTGGGTAGGGAGGGGTTCATGCCTTTCCCTACATTTTTATATATATATTTTTTATTTTATTTAAACCAAATATCCTTTTTAAAATTTCTATAATTTGACCAAAGGATTCAATTTAATGTACCCACAAATTCACCCAAAATCCAGCTGGAGTCGGTCGGAATTCGATGGCCAGACTTTTGCAAATTTTTTGCTTCCTTAAGATGCCACATCACCAAGTAAACCCTTAAAATTTGACTACTTCTAACTCCTCCATACAAACTCAGAATTGAGTGTTTTCTGTGCCGTTGGAATAAAAAATATGAGATATTCAAATTGACACTAAGTTTTCCACATTTCTGACACTTTGATTTTTGAGCCTTTATACTTAAGCCACTTGTACTTGGACCTGTATGATCCTCCTGGATCATTCCTCCCCATTGAAGAGCTTTTGGAACCCAAAAATCCTTATCAATCAACAGGAAATTGAGGGAATTTAACCCTCACCTTCTCCTTTTCAAGGCATTTAGCTTTACTTGGGTGCATCCCTTTGAAACCAACACGGAGATATTCCACATCTCCTCGTCGCGAATTCCTAGTTCTTCGACCGAGAATTATGTCTTCTGGAAATTCGTCAAGATACTATGGTGCAAAGTCATCCATTGTAGGCACTAATCCTACCTCCTCGGTTTCCATAATCAATGGTGGTTCATAAAGTTTAATATTTTCGACATTCACGAACAAGTACATCTGCATGTGTAGAGGAAAATCATGTTGGAAAGTGTTATTCCCAATCTTATCTAATATGGTAAATGGACCATACTGTATTGGTCACAATTTCTTTCCTTCCCCCTTCTTTCGATCCTTGCTGATATGGAATCATCCCTTATCACCAAATTGAAATTGATGGTCGACTCAGTGATTATCATGTCAGGCCTTATATTGAGCCTCACTCTTTTCCAACTTCTCTTGCACTACTTGGTGAATTGTTTGTATCCGCTGGATGAATCGCTGTGATTTTTCCCTATCATCACATCCATTGGCATCTTCATCCCTTCCATATATCATGTCAAAAGGGTCCTTTGGTAGGTAACCAAAACATGTCTCAAATGGTGAGCGTTGTGTAGAAGAATGCGCTGCACGGTTGTAAGTATGTTGCACATATGGAAGATGCTCATCCCACAACTTGGGATTTTTGCTACAATAGCCTCGCAACAAGTGTACCACGGTACGGTTGACGACCTATGTCTATCCGTCAATTTTTGGATGGAATGTCATACTTATCTTCAACTTGGTATCCATCATTCGCCACAAGCTGGTCCAAAACTCTCCAAGGAAGCGAGAGTCTCGATCTGACACAATCGATGTGGGAAACCCAAAATGGACCCAAACAAACTGAAAGAAAATATAATTATTCTACTCAGCAGTAACCTACTTTTTACAAGGCATTAATATGCACATTTTGCTAAAGTGATCTATGACAACATTCAAATAGTTGTGACCCTTTCTAGACATATGCAAAACTCCTACAAATTCAATCGACACACTTTCCCATGGATGACCCAGAATAGGGAGTGGTGTGTAGAGCCCAAGTTTTCTATTAGAGGGCTTTGAACACAACACATCACACATCCCTTTACAAATAGTGTTACAATTTTTTTCATATGAGACCAAAAGCAGAACCTTTGTAAATGACATAAGGTTTTTTCAACACCAAATTGACCTAACACAAGAGAGGTATGCACCTCTTGAATTACATGTACCCTTTCTTCTCTGGGTATGCACAATTTTCCAAGGTGATACAACATCTTCCCCTGCAAATGATAGTTTTCCACCTCTGATCCATGAGTTAGTTTTGCATATATTGCTTTAAAGCCATCATTGTTAGCATATTTTTCAACGTAACTTTCAAAAGACAATGAAGCATTATGCAAAATAATGGAAGAAGTTATAGGAGGGTGAGAGAGCATATCTGCTACTTTGTTGCTAGTGCCCTTCTTATACTTTATTACCAGATGGAACTGTTGTAGAAAACCCATACACCTGAAATGACAAGCCTATTGTAGCTTGGTCTATGACTGAAGGTATTTCAAGGGCTGGTGCTCTGTATGTATAATCGTTTCCTTTTCGATCATGTAGTGTTTCCACTTTTTCACACTTTGGACATAGGCATACGGTTCCTTGTCATAAGTGGGGTAATTGATGACAGCCTAGGAAAAATTATCCGAATGGTAGCATATTTTCTATTGTTGCTACAATAGTGCAACTCCCATGGAATACTCACTGGCATCAGTTTCGATCTCAAAAGGCTGCTGGAGATTGGGTAAAGCTAGGACTGTGCGGTGCTAATTTTCTCTTTAAGTGCTTCGAACGAATTCTGCTACTTTCCTCCCCACTGAAAGGATTTTTTTACACTTTTTAGTGTGTGTAAGGGTGATGAAATAATGAAGAAGTTGTCAATGAATATCCTCGGATATATGTTTCTTAAGTAGACAGTTGTATGAATTCCCTCGGCCCAATATATAGGACTTAATTTTTTGAAATTCAACATATATCTCACCATTCCTAACAAGGACTTACTCATTCTTTCTACTACTCCATTTTTTTATGGAGTGTAGACATTGGTAAGATGTCATTTTATGCCGTTATCTATGCAATACATTTTTAATTCATTAGAAGTGAATTATCCTCTATTGTCTGTTCTAAGAGTGCCAATCTTCTCCTTATTCTTCTCATAAACTTCATTGGCAAAATGTTTTAAAATTTTCAAATGCTTCTGACTTTTTCTTCAAAAAATATACCCAATTCATCCTGCTAAAATCATCAACAAAGAGTAAGAAATATTTGCATCCTCCTAGAAAAGTTTGTGAGGGTCCACAAATATCACCATGAACCAATTGCAAATGCTTGTTTTCTCACCATGAACTTCTGGGAAAAGTCTCTTGATGTTGTTTTCCATAAATGAAAGCTTCACATTTTTCATTTTCCCTTTTGAAGGTAGGAAGTCCCTTAGCCATGCCCTGTTTTTGTAATTGAGAGAGACTTTCAAAGTTGAGATGGTCATATCTTACATGCCACAATCTGATCGATGAAATGTTTATACTTGCTGCTCTTGCAAAGTTAGAATTTCTTGTAATAATTGTCCCTTTCATCCTTAACATTTTTCCATATTCATAATTTTTCATCATTGTTTTCATGTTCTGTTCGACTGAGTTAATTTTAACTAAGCCATCCTCCGTAATCACCATATGTCCCGCTTGTCGAATTGTGACTAAATATAACAAATTTTTCTTAAATGTTGGTACATACCATACATTCGAAATCATTCTTTTTCTAATGCGAGGTAAAAAAGTTTAACTTCAACTTTTCCATAAGGAGTATGTTTTTTTTTTTATCAGCAAGATATATCAAATTGAGATGGTATTTTTAGAAGTTCCAAAAGAAGTCACGTTGAAAATTCATGTGTTGAGTTGCTCCTGTATGAAAAATCCATGCATCTTCATATCACTTATAAGAAAGGCTGAAACCTGTAAAGTTGTTGATTCTGTGTTTGTGAAGACATATTCTAAACCAACGTGATCATCTTGATCATTTGCAAACTGTGGAGTGTTTTGATGAAACTTAGGAATTTTATCAATGGAAGTTCTCCAATCCTCAGCATAATGTCCAAATTTGTTATATCTTCTGCAAAAAATTGACTGAAATCTATACCTCTGTCTTTATAATTTCCTCTACATCTAATTTTTCCTTTGTTCGGAGTTTGTCCTCTGTCTCAACTTTGTCCTCTTCCTTAATTATATCCTCTACCTTGAAAATTTCTCCTGCCTGAACTGTAGCCTCTGTTGAAATTTTTTCCTCTGCTTTGACTGTGACCACGACCTTGTACATCGTGTGTTTCTTGAATTTGAATGAAATTCCCTCTTCCTCGGTTTCTATAACTATCATTTGAGGATTTACTTGTGCTAGCCTCTGTGAAGAAGACATCTTCCCCAATTTGTTTCTTCTTCCCAAAATTTTTGTCATGTTGAGCTAACATATCACTCAACTCATCAAACTTGATCTTCTCTAATTTTCTAGTGACTTGCAAAGTTTCCAAAAAATGTGTGTAAGATTATGGCAATGAAAATTGTAGTTAGGAAAATGTCATCAACATCTTGCAAACTGACATTTATTGTTTCCTGCTTGATGTTTTTAAGTCGTGAAATATATTCAAGAACATCACCACCTTCAGTTAAATTTTGTTGGAGAAATTTTAATTTAAGATCAACCTTTTTTTATTCAGGTTGTGTATCAAAGATATCTTTGAATGTATGCAAAGTTTTCCATGCATCTTAGGAATTTTCAATATGAATATACATCTCATTGTTAACTGAAAACTTTATAAGAGCTAGTTCCTTGGCAATTTTGACTTCCCATTTTGCAAGTAAACCTGCATTTGTCGATTTTTTAGGCTTAATGTCTCCATTACATATTTCATGCCACAATTATATGAGAGTGCTTTCAAATAGATATTTCCATGTCTTATAATATTTAACCCCTTCTAGCTTATCAGAATCAAAGAACGGATTAATTAACTTCGACATGGTAGTGTTTAATCAGTGCACCAAAAGAATCAAGCATAGGAAAAAATGAGCAACTCGTCACATAAAACATGCCACACAAAAATGATCTATCGGGGCTTGGCCTTGACCCTCGTATAATCATTGAAAAAAAAGGAGAAAAATGACTGAGCTTTGCACTTGCCTCTAATCAATTTCTCTTTGAGAGTTTACAATGAAAGATTTTCAAAATTTGACCGCTAGACAATGCCCTTCCAAATTTCCTTTCAAAAAAATCTAACCCCCCCTCAAAGTAAAAAAATAACTTGAGTTACAAATAATGACCCTTATTTCTCCAAAATAGAAATTACAAATGACCTCTACTTATTACTCTAAAAACTAAAAAATTTACTACTCCAAACATTTACAAATAACCCTTCACACCTTCTTTCTCCAAAAATATTACAAATAATAATAAATTACTTACCTCTCCAAATAAAATTACAATTGACATCTCCTTATTGCTCCACAAATTTACAAATTTTATAACTTAATCACCCCAAAAAATTATCCCACTTACATTACAAACATTTTAGTCATAACACTTATCTCCCAAAAATGACCTAAATTGTTGCCCCAATAATTTACAAAATGATCCTTGTCTCTTTGCTTCTAGTTACACTAATTGCACATCAAAATTACAATTGCTCCAAGGAGAGGGTAATGATTTCTGAGCGTTGCCTCTTGACCTGCGTTCTCACCTCCTCTACCTTTATGAATGCTTAGAGGGCCATGGATGAGGAATACGATGTGATAGTGGAAGAGATAAATGTTGAATCAATTACGTATAAAAACTCGAGATTGATACAGGAAAACTACAAGTGACAAGATCTCCTTTTCCCTTTGTTGTGATTTAGAGTTTGATAGGTGTAAGACTTTGACGAAATCTAACTGATTTCAGGAGTTTTGCGGGGGTATTATTCTGCATTTTGTAGGTTCTAAATATCGGTTTATGTTCCCATTCGCAAAGCCATGGTGAATAATACAATTTTAATTCCTCCTAAAGGCGGGTTCAAATTTTATTTGTGTCGGAGAAATTAAATGCTTACGAAGAAAGGTGTTCAACCTCCTTTGTTCTGAAATACAGGAACAATCATAGCAGGCCTCGTTTTTTTTACTACAAGAATGAATGAATCGTTGACAGAATTCAAGACTGTGGCATTAATGTGGTTTATATAATTGTAGGGGATGGAACCTGAAAAGGGGCAGTTTTTATTTATGAGGAAATTCGGAAGCGTGGTTTGAAAGTTGTAGTTGCTAGAATCCCCAAAACTATTAACAACGATATTGCAGTCATTGACAGGTCTTTTGGTTTTGACATGACAACGTGGAACACACAATGAAGAATACCTATGGGGGAATAACACAGTGTTTGGAGGAACGTAGGATGAGCATATGATTTTAGATAAAAGAAAATTGAATCTTAAAAAGGAAGTGATGTTCATATTTTAAAATCTAGAATCTAATAATAATTAAATTTCTTTTCCCTGGAAAACAAATTTGACAAATTTTCATACCAATTGAGTTGATGAAAATTTTAATGGAGTTTTCCATAAGCTTATAGAGATATAATCTCCTCCTCTTATTAGCTACATTCTCAAAGCTCTGATACCACAATAATGGCAGAAGTGTCCTCAGACACGTAATTTTATTAGTAGGAAAAGAAATTACATCATAAATCTACAAGATTTTACACACATAGACTCTAACCCTCTTGCAATTAGGAAAATGACCTATTTATAAGCCATATGTCCTAAATTATTTTAGTTATGAACCAATTGATAAAACAACAAGTGTACATTTACAATAAATGTCCTCCTAATAGAACTACTAACGTTTTTCCCATATTACAGCCTAAGATATTACTATTTTCTAGAGTCATGTCTTTTTTAACAATATTCTATTTTTAAGTGTCTCCAATATTAATTTAAATATTATAATTTAATAAATATTTTATCCTAGATTTAAACTATGATATTTGGATCATCTAACACCATACTGTACTGCACCTCGAAAACTACATACCTTTGTTACATTGGTAGTCTTAGGCCATTTTACAATCACCTCAACTTTGGAGGGGTCTATTTTTAATTGATCATTACCGAAAATATGATCTAGGTAAACCAAAGAGGTTTTCTTGAACTCACACTTTGAAAATTTTACATAGTGTTCTTCCCTTTTTAATACATCAAGCACTTTCTTTACATGGCATACATGTTCATCCCAAGGTCTATTAAAGAAAATAATATCATCTAAATACACGAGGTTAAATTCATCAATGAAAGGCCTAAAAAGATCATTCATGACCCTCATGAATGTGGCTGGAGCATTGTACATTCCAAATGGCATCACCATCCATTCAAACAAGCCCTATTTGGTCTTGAAGGCGGTTTTAATCCACACGTCCTACTTTGTAATTCTGGCTCAGTGATAACCACTATGCAAATCCAATTTGGTGAAATAGATAGCATTCTTTAATTGATTTAACAAATCATCAATGCGAGGGAGAGGGTATCTATTTTTCACTGTGATTTTGTTTAGTGCGCAAAAATCCAAGCACATCATCCATGTGCCATATTTCTTGGGTACTAACACGATCGATGAGCTGCATGGAGAAGTACTTGGTAGGATGACTCCTTGGTTCAATAATTCTTGTACCTTCTTTTTGATCTCCACCATTTCGAAAGATGAAATTTTGTACATACCAATGTTTCACAATGGAGCATCATGTTGAAAATAGATCTCATGTTGGATTTCTCATTTCAGAGGCAATCCTCTGGGTTCCTGAAACAACTCATATTAGTTAGAAATAAATTAACATAATTCCTTTTTATGAGCCGGATCACATCCTCGGAAAGCGTTAGATGTTTCTGCATCTTTTTCTCTCACAACCATGAGAAAACACCCCTTACTGGAATTCACTAATCTCTTCATCTGTCCTGCACTTACAAGACTGGCATTGATCTTGGTTTGATGAGATCTTACAATATATTCTACCCCATCTTTTTTTATTTGGTATTTATTTTCATTTCTAAAGAAAACTGCTTTCCTGTCGTAAATATAGGGACTCCATAGCACAATACTATGGATATCCAATGGTATGACATCCAGTTCTACTTCATCCTCTAGTTTAGAAGCAATTACAAATTTAACCTTACATTGCTTGGTTACATTTGATTTTATTTTTTCATGTATCTATCCAAGAGGATAAGGTTTCAAATGAGGCTTAAATTATAAGCCTAACTTTTTAACCAAGGATTATTAGATTAAATTTTCTTGAGAGCCTGAATCAAATATAGTTTCTAATTTTGTATGATTTATGACAACTCTAATATGAAACAAATCAATTCTCTTTAGTTCATTAGGAAGAGGCTCATCTATTGAACTAGTGCTTCCATGTGATTTAGAATTCACGTGAAGAGAAAGAGGACCTTTTGTGCCTACTCATGTGATCAATGCCTCATCGCCAGAGTCAGATCCAATGTCTTGTTGTGCGGTTGCTACCATATTTTGCTTACCCTTTGCACCATATCTCTTTGGCTTATTTTCCGAGTACAACTTCCAAAAATGATCATTTTCATGACCTTCCTTTTTGTAGTGAGTTCAATAAGGATTTTCTCCTTCATCTTTCTTCGTTGATGTCATTTTATTTTCCTTTCCCTTTCCTTTCCCCTTGAATTTTCCATTTTTGAAGGTTTGAAAGGTGGTTTCTTTGAATAATCATATTTATCATTTATGGCCCTTTTTTCAAGATGAATGGCCTTTAAAATGGCTGAGTCAATAGTAGTAGGTTCAAACATTAACAATGAATTTCTAACGTAACTACGTAATGACCCAATATATTTAGTTACTACTTCAGGTGAATCTAATGAAATGGCCAAACTTAGTGCTTGCTTTCTAAATTCCTCAATAAATCTTTGCACATTTTTTCCTTTGCCTTGCCTTAGGTACTGTCACTCCATTAAGGCTTTTTTATTATAACCCAAGGGATAGGATAGAATTTATCTTTAAGTGCAGCAATAAAATTTGACCATGACGAAATAGGGTTACCCAAATTACTGTTGCCTCGAAGTTTTCTCTCCATTTAGTCAAAGAGAAGCCAACTGGATCATTGTCTCGTCCTCCATAATCTGTTGAATCCTGCAGTAGAGTTCAATCTACCTAATCTAGTTGTTAATATTCTCTGCATTACTTTCACCATTATACATGGGAAGATAAAATTCGACATCTAACTTAAAGAAAGGTTTATTAGATGCATTTCCTGAATTCCTATGATGATGGTGAGAAGAGGAGGAAGAACTTTCACTCATGGGAGGATAAGGAGGTGGATCTCCTCCATCATTTCCATGGGCTGAACCTCGTCCCTTTGAAGCATTCTCCCTTGATTTCTTTAGTTTCTCAAGTCTAGAGAACAACTTCTCGACTCGATCTGTCATGGTGTAGAATGTTTTGTGGAATTTGAGCTCCTCCTCATTTCGAACATCGTCATCCATATTTCTTCTTCAATGTGCACATCCTGCTTCAGGATCAAAATACTTTAGTTTCCCTTCGCCTCCTCATAGCCTATTTCTAGTTAGCATACAAACATGCAATTCACATCTACAAAGACCTGCTCTGATACCACTTGATCCAAAATGTTTTGGTTTGAGATGTATTAAAGAATTAGATTTAAAATTGCATCTTAACCATGAAACTTAAAATCATGAAAATAAGAAGAGAGAATCACATAAAATCATGCAAAGAAGACAAGGAATTGATATCAGAGTTTGTCCAGGAGGGACTACGTCTTCAGGCTCTGCAAAATCAGTGGGGATGCTCTCTTTTATTAAGTGGCAAATAAAATGAAAGTACAAGCATTAATGAAAAATTACACCCTTACACCAGCATAACTAAAAGTGCTTGGAAATTAGAGACCTATGATGAATAAATGGATAGCACCATTGGATTTGTGGCGGCAAGAGGTGAGGAATCCATATAAAATTTTCCTAATTCTGACACCGAAAAAATCTGGCCCCTTTATAAATGGTCCAGTTCATGGTTCCACCCCCCTCTTACAAAGCGCTCAAGGTTCCACTTAGTCTTCTACTCCATGTCACTCCTGGCTTACCTAGGCACACTTCTGAAATGCCGGTTTAAATATATGAAGGTGGGCAGACTTCCCAAGGAAGTCCGCTGGTTGAGTTGGTTGAGATCCTTTGTTTGAGGGAGGGGGTTGGGTCATCAAGTCCTGCCCTCTCCGTAATAAGGTGGAATTGGTTTTAATATCACTGCTCATATTTTTAATAAACAAATCTCATTTTTTTAATAGGGTAGGTTGGGGAGGAAGACCCGCAATTAGTAGCCCGCCCCATAACTCTCGCTGGCATATGTCATGTGGTGGGTAGACTGGGCTGCGCGGTGGGATTTACAACCCGCGCCCATCCATATTGATATGGGTTTTTACCATATTTGTTGGGGCGGCAGGGTCATGGCTAACGACCCCCCTTCTTTTAATTTCATTTTGTTACAAGATTCGTTGGGTAGGGCCGGGGTCATGGCCCACCCTACCTTTTTTTAATATTTTATTTTATTTTATTTAAACCAACTATCATTTTTAAAATTTCTAGAATTTAACCGTAGGAGTCAATTTAATGGACCCACAAATTCACCCAAAATCCGGTCGGACTTTTCCGGAATCAAGTGGCCAGATTTCTGCAAATTTTTTGCCTCCTTAAGGTGCCACATAAGCAAGTCAAACCTTAAAATTTGACTTCTTATAACTCCTCCATACAGACTCATAATTGAGTGTCCTCTACACCATTGGAAATAGAAAGACGAGATATTCAACTTGACACTAATTTTGCCACATTTCTGACACTTTGATTTTTGAGCCTTTGTACTTAAGCCACTTGTACTTCGACATGTACAATCCTCTTGGATCATCAAGGCTGGTTTTTTCAAGCTATTTTATTTCTTGATCATCGTTCTCATCCACCTTTACATAGGTGCAATAAATAATTCTCTTGTTGAATTTATTGCAACACCTATAACCCTTGTTGTTATTTGAATAACCTCAAAAATTCCTTCTTCCGCTCTTTCATAGATTTTTTGAAGTTTCTCATCATTTTTCTTAATGTAACATCTGTTGCCAAATATTTTGAAGTGTTTAAATGTAGTAGGTCTTCCACTCAACAATTCATAGGGATTTTTGTCACTGTTTGGTATGAAATGGGATTTTCTGAGAATAACCACTACTTTATGAGTTGGCTCTGCCAAAAACCTTTGTTGAGAAATTTTTTTAGTCATCATTTCTCTGGATATTTGCTGCACTGAATTGTTTTCTCTCTCCACAACACCAATTTTTTGGGGTGTCTATGTTATGGTAAATTGCCTTTTAATGCCATTCATTTTGCATAATTTCTCAAATATCCTGGAACTGAACTGACCTCCATTATCCAACCTTATGTTTTTCATTTTACAATATATTTTTTTCTCAACCATGGATTTGAATTCTTTAAAATTTTCAAACTCTCCAGAATTCTCCTTGAGGAAGGAAACCCACATCATCCTCCTGAAAATATAAATTATGGGCATGAAATATAACTTACTTTTGGTTGACTGCCTGTTGAATGGTCCACACAAATCCTAGTGCACCAACAAGAAAAGAATTTTTTATGAGTTATATTTTCCCTTGAATGACACTCGAACTTGATTTCCCAATTGGCATGATTCCAAAATGGTGTTTTCTAGTTTTCAAAGCTTGGGTAGGTCCTTGACTACGTTTTACTTACTCATCTTGAAAATATGGTCGAAGTTTTTATGTCCAAGCCTCTTGTGCCATAGCCATCTATCATCAGTCATGGCCAAACAACACATTTCAGTCTTCTCATTCAGTAGATAAACATTATTTCTTGTTCTCACAACCTCAAAAACTACTTCGCTTGTGCCTATGAAATTTATTTGACAATTTTTGGTTTTGAAACAACATCATATCCCCGATCTCACATATGTGACACTCTTAGTAGATTATGTTTTAGACCATCATCATATAAAATAGTATTTGCGTTACCTTTTACATTTGAGAGATTGACCACTCTATTTGCAATTAATTTTCATGGAGCATTGTTACCAAGGTCACATTACCTTTGTCAATTAGTATCCAAGTGAGAAATTTTTTTTTCTCCTATCATATGCCTGGAACGTCCATTTTCCACGAACCAATATCTTCCACCATTATGTGCATACAATGCACTATCACATTGTTGTGATTTTTATTTTTCTTCCATCTTGCAATTTATAGCTATATACCCAAAATTTAGGTATTTAAAACATTGGAATTGATAAATCAGGGGCGAAAAATAATTATCATACCTTGGTCTAGTACTTCTTTGTTGAATTATTCTATTCAATCTAAGATAGTTGTATGAGAGTTTAAATTTGTAGCATGCTGCCTTATGGCCATAGTTTGTGCCTATAAAACAATACTCTAGGAATGTATCTTTGTTCCTAGATGATTTCCTTCTCTGTTGATCAGAATTTTTAGTAGTTCGAATAGCATGGACATCATGCTCTGTTTTCTGCTGATGTTGACTTTTCTCAGGCCGCTTATATTCTTTTAGCTTCTACGTCAGCCCTTATTTTTCTAGGGGAATGAAGGTAATTTGTTTTTACCCTTTAGTTGAGTTGATGCGCTAGACTCACCATAAAAAAAAATACCAGTTCGATATTTGGAGATGTGTTAAGCCTCCAAAATTTGATTTATATTTTCTTCCCCCTTGCAGAACTTTTGTTTGAAGTTGAGTTATGTTTTAGCTTTTTAAAGATCCTTTCTTAAAAGAACAAATTATCCTTCCAGCTTCTCGCATGTTTGAGACTTTTCAATGAGTTGTTGGTTCAAAGTTTCTTGAAATTTCTTGCCTTCTTCTAACTCCAGAATAAATGTCTCAACAACCTCAACCTTTTCCCTTATTAATGACTCCTTCTAGATTTTTTTTATCTTTCTCTGTCTCTTGATCTCCTCAAGTGCATTGAAAAACTCTCCTTCAAGATCAAATTATCCATATTCATCATCAAAAATAACCTCGACCTGCATATGTTTTATGGCCATCAACATTAGTTCCTTAGGGTTCTCATCATCTATGTCCTCATCTGAGGATTGGTTGGATCCAGTCTCTCAAGAAATCTCATCTTGAGCATAGAAGCCTCTTTTTTTGGCCTTCTTTCGGTTGTTTTGGAGATTCTTAAAATTTTCTTTTGGATCATAGTACTTTTTATTCTTCTTAGAACACCTTGATGCATAACTTTGTTATGGAGGCCTTATGGTAAAATAACCTTGACTAGATATATATTATAATCAAGGAGGCTTCTTTAGGACTTCAATCTACCATTGGAAATATCTTTCAGAGCTCTACCCATCAAGGTGGCTTACACCTTCACCTGAGATGACATGTCTCCCCGGAATTGGCTCCAAAGACTATGAAACTATTTGTTGCTATGTTGATCCATCAATCTGTTCCCTTAGACCTTCTTTACCTCATGTGCCTCCCACTTCCACTTGCTACCACTTGCTGCCACTTGTCAACATTAATGAGAACATATTTCCAACATTCTCCACCTTTGGCATGAATGGAAACACCAAAATCAAATAGAACACCCTTTTCTCTTTTATGTATTTTAAGTCCTTCTCCCGCTAAAATGCACAACTATTTACATGTTTTTTTGGTTGTGGTATCTTTTTCTGGTGTTGTTTGATGTGTTCGATCAATAGGTCACCCCACCTTGGTTGTTTGATTTATTTTTTTATTTCTTTAGATCTCTCCCCCTTTGACATCAATGTATAAATATCCCATTATGCACCCCCAATCCCCATACTCCATCATTCAAATATATTTCTGTATTATGTTGATCCTTATGGACCTAGTAGCTTCACCTTGATTTGTTGATAATGAAACAACTTCCCTTCTTCCTCTTATAAAAGAGCTGGTGGAGGGTTGATCGAGGCAAGAGCCATAACACCCAATATTTTCCTCAAATATTCAAGCCGTTTTGTAGGAAGTTTCTTAGTTAATATATCAACAACTTTCTCTTTCGTATGTACATACTCTAGCTTCACCATATGAGCTGCAAATTTCTCTCTCAAGAAATGATACTGGATGGGGATATGCTTGGTCTAGGAGTTAAAAAATGGAATCTTTGACATGATGATTACACTTTTTTTGTCACAAATAATGGGGATTCGAATATCATAAAACACTTGTACATATTGCAAAGTTTTCTTCATGCATAGTAGTTTAGTGCAACAAGAAGTTGTTGGAATGTATTATGTTTCAATTATTGATAGGGAAATGGAAGCTTGCTTCTTACTTAACCATGAAACTAGACTTTATCCAAGAAACAAAGCACCACCACTTCTGCTCTTTTGATAATCCATATCACCTGCCCAATCAGCATAACTATAAATAGTGAATGATAAATATTTATCTCTGGTGTAACACAATCCATAGTCCATTATTGCTCTAATATATATGGGAATTCTCTTTCCTGCTACTAGATAGATTAGTTTGGGGGTTGGCTAAAATATTCCAACTATAGAAACAAATTTCATTATTTCAGTTCTTTTAGTTGTCAAGTATAAAACACTGTGAATGATGGATCTATATAAAGTATGGTCCACTACTAGAGTTTCATCCAGCCTGCTAAGATTGCAACTTTTCACCATTGGAGTGCTCACTAATGAGCATTCTTCCATGCCAAATTTATTCAAAACTTCTCTAAGATACTTTCCTTAAGATATAAATATTTTTTTGGGAGTTTTTGCTATTTTCAATCCACGGAAATATGATATCTCTCCAAGCATGGACATCTTGAATTCGACCTTCATGTCACTTGCAAATTAATTGGTTAACAAATATGATTTACAAGAAAAACTAATATTAGCAATGTATACCACCACTATAATGAGTTTTCCATCCTTTTTATGATATATAAGTTATTGTTATGTTCTCCTTTTTAAAATCTAGACTTAAGCAGGTGACTATCGATCTTTCAATACGAAGCCCTAGGGGTATGCTTGAGACCACACAATGCCTTCTTAAGTCTACAAACATTTTTATGGTTTCTCTGTCAATTGAAAACCATTTGGATGCTCTATATAAACCTCCTCCTGTAACTCTCCATTGATAAAAGCATATTTGAAATCCATTTGGTAGATTTAAAATTCTTAAAATAAGAAAATGCCAAAAACATTATGATTGCTTCTAATATGGAAACAAGATCAAAATTTTCATCATAATCTAGTCCCTCTACTTGATCATAGCCTTTGCACACTAACTGAGCTGCATTCATCACCACTTCTCCATGGTCATTTAATTTATTTATGAATACCCACTTTGTGCCAATAACATTCTTATTGGAAGGTCTTGGAAAAATCTCCTAGGTCTGATTTTTCTCTATCTGGTCCAATTCTTCATTCATTTCCTTCAACCAGTGTTGATTTTGATAGGCCTGATTAACATCTTTTGGTTCCTCCATGGACAACATTGCAACATGTGCTTGCGTGAGAAAATATAACAACATCCTCCTTAACTGCACTCAAGAATTTAATTCTCCTACAATTTGATCTGTTGGGTGATGTTTTTATACATACACTGGGGGATCTCTTGCTTGAGGTCTAGTGGTATCTTCCTCTCTCTCTTTTGCAACTACCTCTTCATTTTCTTCAACAATGAGTAGTAGTTCCTCAAGGCTAGTGTTTTCAAGCTATTTTATTTCTTGATCATCTTTCTCATCCACCTTTACATCGATGAAATCAATAATTCTTTTGTTGAATTTGTTGTATGATGCAGGGGAATTAGACACTAACCAGCAATGTAGGAGGTTTTTCCACATGTTGTGGCTAGTATGGGTCGAAAATATTTGAATTGTAAAAGCTAGGTGTATAGGAAATATACATTTCCTATACCCTCGATAATATCCAAATTTAAAAATTCCCAAGGAAGAGAATAAAGTCGTATGTATACATGATGCAAAGTGAAAATAATATTTATTAGGATTCAATTGATTTATGGAGGGTTTCATATAAAGACCAAGTGATTTTAGGAATTATGGTCCTTTAAAATTTCTATATATATCTTCAACATTATTACAAATGGCTATAAAAAATACCTTAGAGCCTAGCTTCAGCTCTATATCACTCTTTAGAGGCTATTTTTTATGGATCCAACTAATCAAAATTCCTTTTTAGAGCCAAAACCCCACAAATTTCTAGATTAGTGCATGATATTCATATATTGAATTTTCTCCCCTATTTTGTCCGAAATTATTTCAAGCTAGGGTTTTTTTTTTGTGGAAGGAAGGATCCTAATTCCTTTACGTCATTTGGAAGTGATCCATTTGTAGCAGTTGATTCATGTTCTACCTCATCATGACTAGAAAAAGTCGATAATGAAGGAGATATATTCTTATCTAAATTGGGATTACTAAGTTTGCATGAAGCTCGTTTATTTGCATGGCTTGTTATGGAATTACTAAAGGAGAGGCATCTTCCTCCTCCCCATGAATAAAAGAGGATTTTTTTGTAATATAGGGGATGTTTCCATATGTTATAACGATAGTTGATTTAAATACTAGCTTCTAATGTCTTCGTTAAATCCATGTACACATATATGAAAGCATATGAGTTATAACAACCCTATCTTATAATTTTTGAAAGCATAAAAAAATCCCCTATAACATTTCTTATACCCTCAATAGCATTCTTGAAACATTCTATCTCTATCTTCGACATTAGTAAAAATGATTTTAAAAACCACCTTACCACCTAGCTTTAACTCTATATCATGTTTTAGAAGACAATTTTTATAGATCCAACTAATGAGTACTCTTTTCTAGAGCCAAAACCCCACAATTTTTTGCATTAGTGCATGAACTTTCATATGTTGATTTCTCTCCTTATTTTGTTCAAAATTATTTCAAGCATATGGGTTTTTGTTGTTTATGGAAGGAAGGATCTTGATTACTTTACCTCATTTGGAAGTGGTTCATATGTAGCAACTGATGTTTTCCCTACCTTACTAGGAGTGTAAGAAATTGGTAATGAAGAAGATCTATTCTTACCTTAATTGGGATAACTAGGTTTGCATGAAACTCAATTATTTGCATGCCTTTCTATGACATTACCGAAGGAGAGGCATATACCTCCTCCCCATTAGTGAAATGGGATTTTTTCATAATCTAGGGGTTGTTTGCAATGTTATCATAATAGTTGATTTATATACTAGATGGGAGTGGCTTTGTTACATCCATGTACACTTAAATGCAAGCATATGAGGTGTAGCAACCCTACCTTATGGTTTTTGAAAGTATAAAAAAATACCCTATAACATTTCCTATACCCTCCAAAACATCAAATTCCCACAAATCCCGAGGAAAATAAAAGCCTTATCTAGATAGGTGCAAAGGATTGAATAGTTTTACCTTGGGTTTCAGATAAAGACCGATCACGTTTAGAAAATATGGTCCTCCTTGAAAACAATTCTCTATCTTCCATATTATTAAAATGACTATAAAAACATCTTAGAGACTAGCTTCAACTTTATATCACTTTTTAAAGGTCAGTTTTTCAGATCTAACTCATTAGAATTCCTTTTAAGAGCGAGTAACCCACAAATTTGTAGATTAATGCATGGTCTTTGATATATTCAATTTTCTCCCCTATTTTATCACAAATTATTTCAAACATAAAGATTTTTGTTATATGTGAAAGATTCGATTTCTTTACCTCATTTAAAAGAAATAGTCCATTTACAGTAGCACTACCTAGCACTACCTCACATGGAGTAAAATAATCATGTAATGAAAAATATATGTTATTTCCTAAATTATTATTATTGAGTTTGATTGAAGCTTGATTATTTGCATGCCTTGTAAATAACATCTACATCCTCCCCATGAGAAACTATTGTGTATTAAAAAACCCGTGTACTCAAAATCCCTAAAATCCTCAAAACTTAAAAGATTATATCATTTATAACATATAATTATTAAAAACATGATCTTTTATTTATTTTTAATATTTAATAGTATACCATGCCACAAATAATCTTATAGTCATTACACGTAGGATTTATAGGTCAACCACATGGTGCTGCTCTCACAAAACTATGCGAAAGCTAATAATAGCCTTGCTCATTGTCGAATAGGTAACAAAACCCTACCATCAATGTGAAGAATAATGTTATACGCTCAGATTATTATTTCTTATATATTATTTTTAAAATTATATTATCTTTTATTTTAATTTAATTTAAATTTTATTTAAAATTAAAAAAATATGCATAATATTAAATTATTGATTTTTTATAATTGAAACATCTTTTAATTTTTTAAAACATTGCATTCATTTTATTATTTAGAAATATAATTTAAGCATTAAAACATTACAATCTCACCCAAAAAAATTCATCAATTCTTTTTTACAACATCTCATTAAACCTAATCAATTTGATTCATAAATAAACAACCCGCCATTAAACACCAAGACCTCGTTAATCTTGTGGCAACTTTAAGGTGTGCGAGTAACTTCAACGTTTCTCATTCATAATGTGTTAAAATTCGATTAATTTATCAAACATATTTAGGTTTTTTTTATATATATATATATATATATATATATATATATATATATATATATATATATGCTTTTACTATAATTTATAAAGAAAATGATATTTTTTACTATATATTTTTTTAAATTTTAACTAAATTTTTATGATTAATTTTAATCAAATTTTAATTTCAATAAAGATTTTTAAAAACTTGAATTTAAGTAGTTTAATATCTAGAATTTAAGTGTATATCAAAATCTTTTCATAATACTAAATTAAAAAACATATTTCAAAAAAAAAAATTCCAATTTAAGTAGTTTAATTTCTAATCTTTTTAAAATTTTGTATATGTTTTTGTATATTAAAATGATGTATATTATGCGTGGCCAAATAATAAAACATTTACTTTATTATATTGTATTACATAAATGTATAGCCAATCTTAATTGTGAGTTAGGAATATACAATTATATAAGACAAAAGGATAACGTGGAATGATACACCATAGTAAGATATTGAAAAAATTATTATATATATATATATATATATAATTTTTATTTTTTAATTAGTCATAATGAAAAAGACATTACTCTATAAAAGCTATAGAACTTAAAATATATAAATCAAGAACACATGGAATATAGAAAATAGTAATTTAAATCTTAAAAATAGTTGATTTATTATAATTTACAACTTATTTGATTTTAAAATGGAAAAGACCAGGTGTGTTTACATGTTATAATGAAAGATTTGACTACAATTATTTATTTATTTTTAAAGGAAAATTACTATGCATATTTGATATTTCAAATAATTGTTCTCAAAATAGTAACCAATTATATAATATAAAAACTTGAAATAATTATAAAAAAGTATTATGGTATTGACAAGTTCTGAGATGTAATATAATACCAGCATAGATCCATCTAAAACATGGCTCTAACATGAGCCGAAAGGGATCAAATTCCTTTTGTTGCAAACTTATTTTAGAATACAGTTTTTTTTTATTGTTTAAATTTCACTTTTGATTGTTATAGAGATTACATAACATGTGTATTGAAACATTTTATATTAATTCATATTAAATTATTTTATTCATAACTCACATTAGATATTTGATTCTATCATACATTAAAATATTTTCTTTTAACATTTTTTTCTATATATAGATTTATATAAAGTTGATATCACTTATTAAAATATTTTTTAAAAACGTAAGGTTTAAACATCTTACTCACATATTTTTTTTACTTCTAATTACTTTACATGATATTAGGTAATATGGACAACTAATTAAAAATGCATAGCATATATATATATATATTTATTTATTATTATAGGCGACATTGTTTTTCTATTTATAGAATATTTTATTTTTATTTTATGAGGAATGAACATACTTAATGTAGCCCTCACACTAGGATGTAGAAACAATATAGATGCAGTTTAACCACATATCTACCAAGGCCACATATCTACCAAGGGCCTTGAGAGATCCAATATCAAACTTTTTAAAAAAATCACATGTCAATTAATACATTTTACTGCTTCGTAAATCTGTGATTAATATAGTTTTATGTGGTAATTTTTCATTGTTTAAATTGCATAATTTTATATTTTATCATTATTAATATTTTATATTAAAAATTGAATTAGTCACACATTTTCCTCTTATTAAAAAGTAACTACTCTACATTACCTTCAATTAAGTTTTCCTTTCAAGCTAAGGCTAACATACACACACATATATATATACACACTTTCTGTAGAGAGAGAAAATCCATGCTGAAATATATTAGTTAATATGGATATTCAAACACTTTCTTTAAGTTCTATATATATATTTTATTTCTATAAAGTTGTATACAATTATAATATCAACCCATAATTGTTGTATTAATAGATTTTTAATTGTTTAAATTATTTTTATTATTTTTTGAGGACGTGACATACTTACACATCTCCCTTGTACTGGATTATAGAATGAGCCTTTTGGCTCAATTATAATATCAACACTTAATTTTTGGGTTAATAGATTTTTAATTGTTTAAATTATTTTTATTATTTTCTGAGGACGTGACATACTTAACATCTCCCTCATATTGGATTGTAGAATGAGCCTTTCGGCTCAATGAGCCTTTTGGCTCAATTATAATATCAACACTTAATTTTTGGGTTAATAGATTTTTAATTGTTTAAATTATTTTTATTATTTTCTGAGGACGTGACATACTTAACATCTCCCTCATATTGGATTGTAGAATGAGCCTTTCGGCTCAATAATATTTGGTAAATATTTTGACTTAGTCAAATTACATAAAATAAAATAAAATAAAATTACATAAGAAATTTAAAAAAAAATTAATAATTATAATTATTAATAAAACATTTCTGAGTCGATTAAATTGCATAAAACAAAAACTAAAATAAAATAAAACATTGAGAGGGACCAAATCCATTGATATGAAAAGTCTTAGTGCTTGGTAGATACAAAGTTAAGATGGATCTAGGCTCTTTTTTTTCATGTGAAAAAAAAAACGTACATTCATTTATGATTCAAAATAAAATGCATTGTATATACACATAAATTGTGTGTATTCATCAAGAATCTACCTAGATCCTTGTCTCGAAAAATACACATTCACATATGGTTAAAAAATTTAATAAAGGGTAGCAAAAATGACATTGAAGTAGAGAAAAAAACTGAAAATGATAAATAGAAATATTATACAAGGAGGAGGATCTTGAGTGATATCGAACTCACTTGCCTTTCACTTATTTCCTTTTTTTTTGGACCTGATGCCATTTTCTTGCTTGGGGCCCACCTCAAAGAGGTGCCATGTCTACTCATGGATATCTTTGTAGGATGCTTCTTGTCCAAATATGAACTTTTTGATACATGGACTTGCTTTGTGCCCTTTGTGACATCCTCTTCATGAATCATATTTATCTGATGATATGAATCCTGGATATCTACTAAATATGTCACACTCTAATGGTGAGTAGCATTTTTATTTTTATCTTGAGTGCTCCCATTCTATTTTACTGAATTCTTCAAGTCTTCATCTTCTTCTACTTCAAAGAGATGAGGGTCTGTAAACTGCCATCCTTTGGCTTGTGTTCCTCTTTCATTTTTGGGTTCTTTTTTTCCTCGGTGATTACATTCCATAAATGTCCTATTTGAAAGCAATACTGACATTAGAATTCCATATTCTCATAAACTAATGCTTGGGACCACTAAAATATTTTATGTTTAATTATAATGTGATTTGGTATACCTTTACTAAGGTATACCTCCAAACAAATTCTCTCAAAGGTAAAAATACCATTCTCTCTTCTTATAAGGTCCCTCTTTTTGAAGTGGCCCAGAGTGTTTCCAATTCCCTCTAGGACCTAATGGTGCCAAGAAGGAAGTGGGAGCTTTGGGAGTCTCACCCAAACTCGTAAGGTTGTTACTAGCATATTTTTTGCATCTAAATATGGAAACCATGGAGTAATAAAGGGCATGGAACTACCCCAAAACCATTTTCCTTCATTAAGTGCAAAATATAGATATTTATGTATATGAAATTTGACTATGAATAAACCTTTGGAGCATAAATAAATGTCACAGTTGGGTGTCCAAGAGGAATAGTCCCACTTGTGTAAAGCTTATAATTTGAGATAAAATCCATCAAACGTGCAAATAATTTCCCTAGATTGAATATTTGTCAATAGATAATTTACCTCCAAAAGGTTAACTTCCATGACTGGTGGTTGGTCCATTTTATCTATTATGTAGGAGCTTGGATTGATTTGAATATGTTTGATCTGGGAATGTGAATTCCCTTTCACTTCATCTTTGAAGGAGGTAGATCGACCATTTGGATTTTTTGTTATTGTAGCACTAGTGCTCGAAGCCCCTCCTCTTAACCTTGTGTTCAGGATTGAATTTGAGTTTCTTTGAATTTGATAGTTCTAGATTTGTTATGTATCTTGGAGCACCTTTCCTTCATACTATAGACATTGGAAAATTGCAAGAAAACACCATTTATCCAAAATAATATGATTTAAATGAAGGACAAAGGAAGAGATTCTACTCCATAGAAGACATGAATTCTCCCAAAAAAATGTACTAAAATTTGAAATTTATTCTTCTCCAATGTATCCTGAAGTACACACTACACATACCAAAAAGGATGAATCAAATATTTTTGTGGGAAACACAAATGTGTAGGACCCAAGCATGAAGCCACCATTGTCCCCATCTCCCATGAGACATAGTACATATTATAAATCATAGCATAAGGAAGAAGGGGCTCGATAAGAAACCTTTTGGTGTACACCCATTGCATGGTATTCCAATAGAAAAAATACCATATATGGTAGTTGACGATTGCACTCTTGGAAATACTTCTGAATCTGTAGAAATTGAGGAGGGTTCAATCCTCCATACAACTATCATGCAACCCCCTTTCAAAAAATCAATAGAAGAAGCATGATAGGGCTTCTCTGTTAGGCAGGATGAACTCATAAGAAAAATAAAACCCCCATAGAGTAGTAGTGGTTGAGCATCAATAAAACCCCCATAGAGTAGTAGTGGTTGAGCATCAAACACATAGTGAGAAAGATTGGGAACCCTAAAATAGTCCATTTTTTTTATCACAGATATGTGTTTCCTTATAAAAATTGTTTTCCATGTCGGTTACCTAAAAGGGATCTAGGATCGTTTAATTATTAGATCTTTATTTTAGTTATAGTTTTATGATTTTTATTTTATTTTATTTTTAGTTGTTTATATTTTTTCTTAAAATAATATAATATATTATTTTCATTTAATTTAATGTAAAAAATCAAAATAATTATAAAACAATTATTATTTATTATATTTTAGTAGTTATACATAGGATAAAGGAAAAAGAGAGTAGATTTAACCAAACTTTAAACTAGACCTTTTGAATCGATTTCCTAAACCTTTATAGGAAAGCAATAAACCAGAAAACAAGAAAATGGAAAACACATCAAGATATGCATAATCCATAGATATTTTACCTAGAAGACTCTTTGTTAAAAAAAAAAAAACCAACCTTTAAGCTTCAACCCTCTTTATGCTCTTCCCTAAATGTATAGTCAACTTATAATGAACATCAACCTTGGTCCACACTTGAGACCAAAGTGCTCATTTCATCAATTAATCTCAATTGATCAATGTATAACTCAACTTATTATTACCTTACATATTTTTCTATATGAATATTCTTACATAATGAACCTTAGTTGATATCTCCCAAGTTAATTACAGAAGCGTGAATCTCATTGGTGAAAATATTGGGAATCTCGATATTCCTAACAATTTTTAACACGATTAAAATTTAGTTGATCAGCTATTGACCATGTCTCAACCATTGATCTTTATTGATCACACACATTGCCCACTACAATTCCTTTTAACTATTTCAACGACTATTGACTTCTTGTCGGTTGCTCCATTGACCTTCGACTGTGATTCCTATATTGAATTAACCATCAATGATCAAATAAACTTTACCATATTATCTATCTATCACATATTCTATTAACCCAAAATAACTTGTCGAAGATTCATCCTAGTTTAGCCACCTTGACCAACAAGTTATTTTGTCGATTCAGCTTGACTAAATAATCAATCAACTATACTCCAATCAACTATGTTTCCTCTATAAAGAATGTAACTCGTCAACATTCTCCCAGTTCTTGTATTCTTTGTAGGAATAAGAGATATTCCACTTTAGTGAACTAGGGAGGAAATTACCATGTCCTCTCCACACGAAAAAGGATAAAAAAATAGTCATACACTTTGTGAAAGCATCGTTAATATTTTTCAAAATGTATACTTTTTATAAAAACAATTTCTTGTTTTCCAACATTTCACTAATAAAATGGTACATGATTTAGATTGGACAATTATATTATTTTTAATCCATATCAATGATTTTATAGAATAAATTTTGGAGGAGTCAACTTATAGTGTTATTTTTACTAGTGGGCCCGATTTTGAAAATTGGGGTGACGAAATTTTGGATCATTTTTTAGGCCTCAAATGACATATTTTTATGGTGCCAACATTTTCCATATTCCTTATTCTACACAACTACACTTTTCCAATGGAACAATAATTTCCTTAGTCACATCTCATGTCCTACAGGTTGCCCTATCATACTTGGTCACCATTTCAAGATGATGCCATGTTAATCCCCATTACTCATGTAGAAGAGGCTAGCCACATGGGGAGTTTGAAGAAAAATCTTGAAAGGTCAAAGTTGTAACTCTAATTTAGGGTTGGAGGAGTCCAGCTTGACCCATGGTTGGTTATCAGGTTGTGTTAAAATCTGGCCACTAGTTGGAAAAATGATTCCATTCTATTTCATTGTATATTCTTCTATAATGGGAAGAGAAACTAAGAGTGGGAGTGAGGGAGCATAATAGAGGGATTTAATGTTCTATAGAAAACCATCAGGCCACAATTCTTAGGTGATTCTATAAATATTCCATTCTCCTTTGCATTTTCATTATGTCCAATGAAAAAATAGGGAAAAATAGCCTTAACTTCTAGTTTTGTTTTCTCCTATAAGGGTTTCCCATGGTATACATTTATGTTAATTATGGTTGGTTTGTGATTGTATTTTATTTTTCTCTATCTTCTAAATTTTATTTATTTCATGCATTAACAATGAACCATAATTAAGAATTATGGAATCTAAAGGAATTTAATGTTTGATGTATACATTTTAATTTATTAAAGTATATTCTTGTGACAAATTATCCAATGGTGTATCCATGTTGATTTACCAATTAGATTGGTATCATATCAAGTTTCTTTAGGGAGTATTATGGGAATTTGCATGGGATGAAAGAAGGATTTTATGTAAAAATTAATAGATCCCTAGCCATATTTGATGGCTCTATTCACAATAACATTGTTCTAACAAAAGATATATTCATGATTCTCAAAGTGTAGGTCATTGATATTAACTGAATTATGAATCTCCATCTCGCTTCTCTAGAAAATAGCCATAAAATTAGAGAATATGGAGTTTCAAACATAGGGGTGATATTAGAGGGAAAAATGGAGATTATTGAAGACCCAGAAAAAAATCAAGGAAAGAGCTAGAAAAGAGTAGTTGGGTTTGGGTGTCATCAAAAATTCATAGTATTATTTGAAGATGGAAGTGAGGTTTGAAATAATTCAATACCAAGGTGAGATCAATCCGTAAAATAGATTCACTACTTGCCGAAATTATTCTTATATTTTACAATTCAACATAGAGACGAGGATAGTAAAATATCATTTCTAGATTGAAGTTAGAGGGATATTACTTAAATTGGTGTAAAAATCATGTGAATACACTTAGGATAGAGGGTGATCCCATAATAACTAAGTGGGATGACTTTTAACCATCATAAAATCACAATTCTACTATATCGATTATGTAAAGGATTAATGTATTTTATGGTACTACATAAGGAAGAGATACAAGTAGTGTGTAAAGGAGCATACCACTAAATTTAGGAAGATGGCCATCATACTAAGTATCTCTCCCAAATTTCCAAATTTCCTTCTTAATTTATTGGTGGTTATACATATCCATTTATGAAAGTAGGTGATGTTTCTGAAGAAAATACCAATGGATAAACTTGTGTACACGAAAAATACCTAGAAAAAGTGGTTCAAAAGAAAGGGAAATCAAGTGGTTCAAAACTAAAAGAGCATCACGAAGATTACAGATAAGGGAAGAACAAGTGGAAACATGGAAAATAAAATAATGCAACAAACACTTCACATAAATTCAAGGACTCTCAATGATTGTAAATGCTACAACAATGATGGTCACATTGAAGAGAAGTTCTAGAAACTACATCTAGAGATTAACCCAAAGAACCAAAAGAAGGATCAAAAGAAAAATAATATTTTCACCATAGATTTAATTAATTAGGTGGAAAGAAGATATACTATGGATGAGAATATTATATGCACATGAGTATAGAAGCTGGAGAATGTGAGTATCCATCACCATTAGTAAGAGGAGGACTTAACCAATATTTTCCACACTAAGATGTAAGTCAAGAAGACAAAAATTAATACAATGTTCAATTTAGCTTCAAAACGTAATATTACAGAAGATAATTTGGTCAATAAACTTTTATTTTAGGTTCAACATCATCCTAGCCCATATCCATTAGGATGGGTAAATAATAATGTACAAATCAAGGTGTAAAAACAATGTAGAATAAAATTTTCTATTAGTGCTAATTTTATTAATGACATAGAATTGGATGTAGGCTTGATGAATATTGTTTTTCCTTTAGAGTCTCTAGATGTATATATGATATGTCATATTCTTGTAGAGAGCTAACCAATACCACTTCTTCAATGATGGGAAATTTTTCATCTTCAATGCATACAAAGGTACATCCAAGATTTCACTAATAAGTACTAACCATGTCAATAAATTATTCAGTTCTAGAAACAAATATGTTTTACTATTTTTAGGATGATATTATTCTAGTTAAGAGTTAATAAAGGTAAATGAGTCCATATAGGTGTGTAATTGAGAATATAAAAAGTAGTTGGAATGGTTGATACAAGCATTCAAGGGAGGGTTCATGGACCTTAAAAGATACCTCCCAAGCGGGAAGTGGAGCATCAAATCCAATTATTGTCAAAATATCCATTTGGAAATATTAGGTTGTACAAATAATTTTTTATGGAAGTAAGTGAAGTGAAGACAAAATTATAGCAACTACTGGATTAATGTTTAATTTGACCAAATGCCTCACCTTATGGGCCACCCATCATAATTGTCTCAAAGAAGAATGGGAATTGGAAAATTTTCATTTATTATAGAGAATTAAGAAATTTTATACTCATGAAAATATACCATATCCCTATGATTGATGATATGTTATATTATTTATAGCAATTAAAATATTTCACTTAACTAGATTTAAAATCAAGGTATCACCAGGTTCGAGTCAAAGAAGAAGACATGTGTAAGAATGCCTGCAAAAATAGACAATGTTTGTATGAGTGGTTACTTATTCCATTTTGTCTATGCAATGTGCTAGATACATTCATGATGTTAATGAATGATGTAGTTTTCCCTTATCTAGACTCATTTTTTATTTTCTATTTGGATGATATAGTCATTTACAATGTTACATGGGAGAATCACACTTCACACATGATGCAAGTGCTAGAGACTTAGAAGAAGAACCAACTACTATAAAATCTCAGAAAAGGTGAGATTGCATAGAATCATTGGTGTACCTAGGATATGTGATTGGTGGATGGGATCCTAAGATAGATCCTGCATATATGGAGGCCATCATGAAGTGGTTTAGCGTGCATATTTCTCTTAAATTAGGAGCTTCATTAGATACAAAATATAATTGATGAAATTTATATCTTCATTTTCAACAGTAGTTTCAACAATTGATGTTGTAATAGAGGGAAAAAATAGCTTCCAATTGTGGAAGGGCCCAAATAATTCCTTTGAAGAGTTGAAAAGAAAAACAAGTCAAGCATCGATTCTTGCATTACGAAACTTGCATTAGAACTTCGAAGTTGAGATAGATGCAAGAGGGTATACAATGATCATAATATTGATGAAAGGAGGAAGGCCTATATACTACCCTCTAAAATATTTCATGGGGAAGTTATCAACAACCCTAGCTACAAAAACGAGATTTATGGCCTATTTTAAACTATTAAAAACTTGAAGAACTATATAATTGGAAAGGAGATTATCATCCACATAGATGACTAGTTGATTTAGGACCTATTTGACTAGATTAAGCTACAAAAAGAGAAAAACTACCATTGGGTTGGGTTATTATATTAATTTCACTTAGTCATCAAGTATAATAAGGGTAGCAAAAACAAGTTAGTCAACACTCTCTAACTTCCACCCACATAAAATACTACAACTTTTGGAACTATGATGGGCATGGAATTTTTCACCCTTGATGCATATATAGAGGTAGGTATAGAGGATGAAGAATTTTAGGTGGCATTTCAACAATAGTAGAGTGAGAATGGTTTAGATTATAATGGTAGTATAATTTCCTATCATTTTATAATCAACTACAATCTTACCTAGGAGAAGCCCAATTGACACGTGATGCAAGTGTTAGAGACTTCGAAGAAGCACCAATTACTATAAAATCTCAAGAAATCCCGAGTTTGAATAGAATCATTGGTGTACCTATTATATGAGAATGGTGTATGGGATCATAATATAGATCCTGCACATATGGAGGCCATCATGAATTGGTTGATCCTACAAATATATATTAATTTAGGACTTTCATCATATCAACAAAATAATTAAGGAAATTTATATCTTCATTTTTAATGGTAGTTGCACCAGCTGATGTTGTAATAGTGGGTAGTAATAGCTTCCAATGGTGGAAGCATCCAAATAATTCCTTTGAAGAGTTGAAACAAAAAACCAGTCAAGCACCGATTCTCGCATTACCAAACTTACACTAGACCTTCAAAGTGGAGATAGATGCAAGTGAGTATGACATGAACATAATATTGATGCAAGGAGGAAGGTCTATATACTACCATTATAAATTATTTCATGGGGAAGTTATCAACTACCCTACCTACAAAAAGGATCTTTATTACTTATTTTAAAATATCAAAAACAAGAAGCACTATCTGATGGGAAAGGATACTATAATACACATAGAACACTAGTTGTGTTATTACTTATAGTACCATATTAAACAAAAAAAATACAAACACTACAAGTGGGTTCTATTCTTATATTAATTTCATTTATTCGACGAGTGTAGTAAGGGTAGCACAAACAAGTTGGTTGACACACTCTAAATTCCACCCACATAAAATACTACAACTTTGGAATTATGATGGACATGTAATCTTTCACCCATAATGCATATATATAGGTATGTATATAGGATGAGGAATTTAAGGATGAATTTCAACAATAGTAGAGTGAGAGTGGTTTAGATTATAGTATAGCACAATATCCTATCCTCTTTATAATTAATTACTCTACGTGCTAGACAAGTTTTTTGTTCCTAAAGGTGAGCAATCATAACTAATTAGATAGGATCACACCACCAAGGTTGTAAGGAATTTTGTTTTAGGGAAACTAATTGCTAAATTATGTAGGTATGTGTATTTTCCATCAATCCAAGAAGATGCATAAAATTTAATGAGAAGATGTATACATTTTTGTATTGGGAGCCCTAGTAACATGAAATAGAGTCTATAACATCCCTTACCTATACTCATTCATCATTGGAAAACCATTTTCATGGATTTTTTGGGAGTTTTACCTAATATTAGGAAGGACATGATTACCAGTCCCTGGAAGTTGATAATTTTATCAAGATGTGTATTCTCATGCCCTATAAAAAAACCATCAGAGGGTAATAAGTAGAAAACTTGTTCTTTGAATAAGTCTTGGTGTACTTTGGGATACAAATGATTGGAGTTCCAAACATGTAAACCATATTTCATAGTGATTTTTATACTACATCATGGGATAATATGGAAACAAAGTTGAGGAGTTCAAAAAAATTCCATCCATAGATAGATGGACAAATAGATGTAGTCAATAGGGCTGGTAAATATTTTGATGGGTTATAATCATAAGAATTTGAAGACCTGGGATGAAATATGGTTTATATACTACATTATTTTATAAAATTAGTCCAAAATTATATTGGTAAGTCCCCATTTGAATTTTGTTTTGCATATTTTCCACCATCACCATTGGATGTTGTATACGGACAATGAGGTGTGATAGAGGATCTCATAGGGAAGGATTTAAGAGAAGAAAATTTTGTTGATAAAATTAGGTAGATCCATTTTCATGTAGAGGAGACACTAAATAAGTCACAAGAAAAGTACAAGGCTAGGCATGATCAACAAAATATGAAAAAACCATCTAGAGTGAGATAAAGTACGAGTATAGTTTAACAAGGAAAGACTACAGGGTCCTTGTAAGAAAGTCAAGGCTCTATGATATAGACCTTGTAAGATAATAAGAAAGGTTAGAGAGAATGCATATAGACTTAGTATGTTTCCATACATGTGCATTTACTTTGTGGTGAATGTGTAAAATCACAAAATATATGAGATTTCCATGTTGGAATAGGAGGAAGGGAGAATTTTACCTTCCAAAGAGGAATTAGGACTAGATGCTTAAGAAAATTTGGTAGAGGATATAATTTAATAGATGAGGTTTAAAACCAAAAGATAATGGAAGCATGATGATTGGCATATGGGGTTGAAAGGACAACTTATAGAAAAATAAAAATGCTGCTCCATGGAGAATGTAGAAGAAAAAATTTCTCACTTCATTTACTGAATGATTTTTGGGAGAAAAGAACATACTAAAACAGGGATATATTAACTTGATTCATTCATTATATTATTTTTCATCCACATCAATGCTTCAAAAGTGAATAAATTGGAGGAATCAACTTGCAACTTCATTTTTATCGGTAGTACCAATTGGGAAAATTAGGGGTAACAAACTTCCAAAGCCATTTTGAGGTTTTAAAGGACAACATTTTGTTAAAATCATGATTATAATAAGATAGGGATGAATCATTAAAATAGAAATTTTAAATAATTAAAAAAATTTAAACCGTATAAGCATCGATCACATAATCAACACATGGAAACAAAGTGTTACACATTATTTTGTCACATTCAAGGAAATTGATGTCGTACCCCGATACGTTTTCATCCAAATCATGATTTCCATCAATCCCTAAATAACATAGAAGAAAAACCATTTTTGGAAGCTAATAATATTATGAAAATACCATAAAAAACCCTAATTGTAAAAAATGTTTTAAGTGGGATCGTGATTAACTGTGATGTTGCTAGGTTGTCTCATTGTAAATACCTACTGAGCTGCGACAATATCATACTTTTTCTATGAAAAACGTTTGAAACTATTATAACAAAGGTGATATTCTAAAAATGTATGAGAAGCTTCTATTCTAGAAGCCTCATGGATGGAATCTCTTATGAGCATTGTGGATATTATTAAAATCCCTACCTTGTTGAATATTAACCTTCATCCCTTATCCTCCTCTTATCCTTTCCCAAGCCTACAAGTAAAACCATCTCCCACTGAGATGGATAGTTAGTGAATTTAGGGAAATATATTGGCTTGGTGAAACTCTGCTCAAAGATAAACTATTTGATCACAAGACTTTTCAAGGAAAGCCAATGGAATGGAGAACAGACAGAAGGGAACCTACAAAATCAATGATTAGGTTATAACATTTACACAATTATATTTGATTAATATAGTTATACATATAATTTCCATAAATATTAACAATGTTTGATGGTTTTTATTACATATATCCTTGATCATATGTATAAGTCTTCCTCAAATCATATTTATATAGATGTGCTTTTATATCTTTTTTTTTGTGTTATTTGCAGGTTTCTTCTTCATGAAGACTGAAGACAAAGTTGAGATAAAAAGATTACAAGAAACTAGCGAGGACAAAAATCTATTAACAAGGTAAAAATTAGTCATGTCATTATTTCTCAGCTATGATTTGATCATTATAGACTTAGGGAAAGTTTTCTATTTTTTTGTTTTGTTTTAGATTTGGGTGCCAGATTTAGGGAGATCGCTCTTGTTCACAAGAAGGATTCATCTGTTAACAAAATCAATGACTCCACTAGGGAGACAATACTTAGATATATTCTTTATATTTTTTTTTATTGATAGAGTCCTAGTTTGTGTTCAGCATGTTGGCCTCATAGTGTTGACATTGATGTCAACCTATAATGTCTACCTAAGGAGTTAGCCAATTTGAGTGGTTTTTTTGGCATCGATTTCAATAGTTTTAGAGGATTTTTAATGATGATAAAACTCTTATGATGATGTTTTTTAGGTTTCCAAAGGCTTTGTAGGTTTTGGAGATGCTTACAGAGGATGTTTGACTAAGGTTTGGGCTAAATAACAAAGTGACATGAGACATAAGAGGAAATTCTGCATTATAACTCACCTGAGAAGGCTTTTCGCCTATATTATAATGCAGTTCCTAAATGGAGAAGGTATGTTATTGCCTCTATAGTGGATTTGTCATATTTTGTGCAAAATGTAGTGAATTCTAGGGGAATTTACTGTGGTTTTTTGACATGGTATTTGGTTAGATATTTCGAGGAACTTTACTCGAAACTCTAGAAGGTAATCAAGTTAAATATAATGAGGATTAATGCTTCTTATTTATTGCTTCTTTCTTCCTTGATAATATGTTGGAGTGTTCAACATAATGGGTTAAACAACATGAGAGAGTTATATATATATACACAGAGATATTGTGAAGATTCTATATCATATTTGGAGCATATGTTAGAGGATGATGAAGTTGTAGCATATATATGTGCTTAACATATTTTTGTAGTAGATTGTATGGCTCCTATTTTGTGTGGATATCAAGATCTTATTATTTTTATACTTGGTAAAATAGAGAGTTGCATATCAAAGATGAAATTTCTAGATGATGGTGTTGTCGAATCATAATGTTAATTGTGTATTGCAAGAATGATTAGATGAGCATCTCATGTATTGTTGTAGCAGCTACATATATTGCTATTGTAGTATTGTTATAGACATTGTGTATTTTAATTTTTTAGTTGCATATTACATGGTAAGCGAGGATGATAAGAATGTGGTAGAGATATTACATAGTCAGTTTTGTTGCGTGATTTAGTGGTATCGGAGACGTTGTTTGGAGTTGTTTTTGCAGAGAACTGACATGGAAATCCGAGTTGGTAGAGGTGCTGGCAGAAGGAGACCTGTTGCCAATGTTGAGGTGTTGGGGATGTTGCAGAGGGTCGAAGCCAAAATGGATGCCATGGAGCGAAGACAGCCCAGACATCCGGAAGACATCAGTGAACCTGAAACAAAAGAAGCTGAAGAAAATGTTGAGATTCCTCCTAACATGAGGCTCCTTAGAACTGTTCTGGGGTCTGTAGTTAAGCCTAGAATTGAAGTGTCAAGTTATGCAGGGGGACTGAATCCAAAAGAACTAGTAGACTGGATTATTGAAATGAACAAGTGCTTCGATTATGAGGAAATAAGTGAGGATAAAAAGGTCAAGTTTGAGGTGACAAAGCTGAAAGAACATGCTACACTTTGGTGGGATGGAGTGCAGGTAGAGAGGAGGAGAGTTGGCAAGAAACCTATCAAGAGATGGACCAGAATGATGGCTAAATTAAAAGGTAAATTCTTTCCTAGTGATTACCAGTTGACATTGTATAAGCAAATGCAGAACCTAAGACAGAGGTTGCTGACAGTAAAGGAATACACAGAGAAATTATACAGAGTGAACATAAGGGCTGGGAAATTCCAAGAAACACCAGAGAAGACTGCCAGATATGTGAATGGTCTCAAGCTAGAGATCCAAGATGAGATTGGTATTCTGTCTCCTAAAGTAGTGGAAGAGGCCTATCATATGGCCTTGAAAGCAGAGGAGAAACTCCTGAGGAAATAGTCTGCCAAGAAGAGGGGTACTTTCCGTGGAAAGGGAAGTCAGGGTGGTAGAGGAAAGCCTGCTACACCCAGGGATGGAGCTAACAGTGTCTCACCTCAGAATGCATCTACAGAGGATGATGCAAGGGGCAGAGGGGGTTCTTACAAAGGAAAAGGAAGAGGAGGCAGAGACAGAGGCAGAGGTAGAGAATTGAGGTGTTATAGATGTCAGCAAGTGGGACATAAGCACTATGAGTGTCCAGAGAATGTGGGTGCTAGTCCAAGAAATGTTGTTGTTGCCCAGGCTGGAGAAGAGGTAGAAATTGAAGAAGAAATTATTCCATAGAGGGGAGAGTCCTTGGTGGTAAATAAGGTCCTGTTGAAGCAAGCCAAAGAGGTCACTGAGCCTGCACAAGGGAAGACTTTTTTTAGAAGCATATGCAAATTCCAAGGGAAATGCTGCCAGCTAGTCATTGATAGTGGCAGCACAGACAATCTAGTTTCCACTGAGGTAATAGAGAAGCTGAAGTTGAAGACAAGGGAGCATCCAACTCCCTACAGGGTGTCCTGGCTGCACAAAGGGCACCAGTTGGTTGTAAAAGAATAGTGCGAGATAGAGATGCAAATGGGAAAATACAAAGATAAGGTCCTGTGTGATGTAATGCCCATGGATGTGTGTCATATACTACTGGGTAGACCTTGGCAGTTTGACAGAGCAGCAGTGCATGATGGCAAGAAGAACACTTACAATTTCTTCAAATATGGGGTACACCATACATTGATACCCATGGAAGAAGGAGAGCCATCCAGCAGAGTGATTGATCCAAAAAATTTGTTGCTGAGTGGGAAGGAATATTTGCAGCAGATAGAAGAAGAAGAGGTAAGCTTTTCTTTAGTTTGCAAACCTAAAGTAGTTCTTACTTCTACAAAGATTTCTGATTTGCAAATAGAAATCCAAGAAATGTTAGATGATTATTGTGACATTATTGTGGATGATTTACTTGATGAGCTGCCACCTATGAGAAAGATCAGGGCATCAGATAGATTTTATCCCTGGTTCAAACCTGCCAAATAAGGCAGCCTATAGAATGAATCCCAAGGAAAATGAGGAAATCAGGAGACAAGTACAGGAGTTGGTGGACAAGGGGCTGATTAGAGAAAGTTTGAGTCCATGTGCAGTACCAGCAGTATTGAGCCCAAAGAAAGATGGAGGCTAGAGGATGTGTACTGATTCTAGAGCAATCAATAAGATCACAATCAGTTACAAATTCCCTTTGCCCAGAGTTGATGACTTAATGGACTATTTTAGTGGTGCTAAATATTTTTCAAAGATAGATTTAAAAAGTGGATACCATCATATTAGAATAAGAGAGGGTGATGAGTGGAAAAATGCCTCTAAAACAAATGAAGGATTATATGAATGGATGGTAATGCCTTTTGGGTTGTCAAATGCACCTAGCACTTTTATGAGACTTATGAATGAAGTATTGAAAGAATTCATTGGTAAATTTGTGATAGTATATCTGGATGATATATTAGTTTTCAACAGAACTAAAGAAGAACATTTAAGGCATCTTAATCATCTCTTGAAGAAGCTTCACCAAGAGAAACTACTGATAAATTTGAAGAAATGCTCATTCATGAAGGAAGAGTTGGTGTATTTTGGGTTTGTTGTTTTTGCAGAAGGATTGAAGATGGATCCAGAAAAGGTTAAGGCAATTGTGGAGTGGCCTTCACCCAGGAATGTTTTTGAGGTAATAAGTTTCCATGGACTTGCCATTTTTTACAGAAAGTTTATAAGAAACTTCAGTAAGATTAATGAACCCATAATTGAGACAATAAAGAAGAGGAAATAGCCATTTAAGTGGACTGCTGAAGCAGAAAGAAATTTTAAAGTTTTGAAGAAAAAGATAATGGAGAAGCCTGTTTTGATTCTGCCTAATTTTACTAAACCATTTCAAGTAAAGTGTGATGCTAGTGGAGAGGCCATTGGAGCTATGTTGAGTCAGGATGATAGGCCTATTGCATATTTCAGTGAGAAGATGAATGACACCAGAAAGAATTATTCCTCTTATGATAAGGAATTCTATGCAATTGTTCAGGCACTAAAGAAGTGGAGACATTATTTGATGTCCAGGGAATTTGTATTGTATTCTGACAATCATGCTTTGCAGTATATTGTAGAGCAGCCCAAGTTGAAACATAAGCATGCTAAATGGGTTGAGTATCTCCAAATTTTTAATTTTGTTTCGAAACATATAAGTGGCCAAGCTAATAAAGTAGCTGATGCTTTGAGTAGGAGGCACATGCTTGTTCAAGAAACTAATTTTGAAGTAGTAGGATTTGATTTTCTCAAAGAATTTTATAAAATAGATCCAGATTTTAAAGAAGCATTTGAGGCATGTAGTAACCCTGTTTTAATAGATAGAAGCCAGTGGCTAGATTATTTCCTACAGGAGGACTTGTTATTCAGAAGAAGCCAATTGTGTGTACCAAGATGTTCCATGAGAGAAAATTTGATCAAAGAGAAGCATAGTGGTGGACTTGTTGGACACTTTAGTACTGATAAGACTTATAAGCAGCTGAGTCACTTCTATTACTGGCCCAAGATGAGAGCAGAAGTGGAAAATTTTGTGAAGAATTGCAAAATCTGTCAATATGCTAAAGGAAGGAGCCAGAATGCAGGATTTTACACTCCCTTACCTATTCCAGACAGGCCTTGGGACATGGTGAGTATGGATTTTGTTCTAGGACTGTCCAAGACTCAGAGAGGGAATGATGCAATCTTTTTTGTAGTGGACAGATTCTCCAAAATGGCACATTTTATTCCATGCTATAAAAGTAGCGATGCCACCCATGTTGCTAACTTTTTTTTCAAAGAAGTTGTTAGATTGCATGGGTTTCCCAAGAGTATTGTTTCATATAGAGACACCAGATTTGTGGGTCACTTTTGGAGGAAATTGTGAAAGAAAATTGGTACCAAATTGAGTTTCATCTCAGCTTATCATCCCCAGACTGATGGACAAACTGAGGTGGTGAATAGGAGTCTGGGAAATTTGTTGAGAAGTCTTGTAGGAGAGCATCCCAAGCAGTGGGACCATATTTTTCCCCAGGCATAATATGCATATAATGACTCACCAAACAGAAGCACAGGGCAAAGTCCATTCCATATTATTTATGGAATGCACCCCAGAGGAATATCAGAGTTGAGAAATCTGTTAAAGGCAGCGCTAAGGAGTGAAGATGGTGAGGAATTTGCTTTAGAGATCCAGGCCATGCATGAACAAGTGAAACAAAAACTACAAGGCAGAAGCATAAAATATAAAAGCAGAGAAGACTTGAGCAGAAAGGAAGTTCATTTTGAAGTAGGAGATTAGGTTTTGGCACACTTGAGAAAGGAGAGATTCCCAAGGAAGCAGTATAACAAATTGAAGTTCAAAAATATTGGTCCATGCAAGATACTTAGAAAGTTTTCTGCAAATTATTATGAGATTTAATTACCTCCTGATGTTGGAATATCTCCCATTTTTAATGTTGCAGATTTGTACAAGTATGAGGATGCTGGTGCAGAAGAAAGATTAGCAGACAAGGAACAGATTGAGTGGAAGGGGCAGCTACCTCCAGCGCAACCATTGCAACCAGAGAATATATTGGATAAAATACCATTCAGAAGAACCAAAGGACAAGAGTAATTTCAGTACTTGATAAAATGGAAGGACAAGCTAGGGGAATATGCCACTTGGATGACTGACGAAATGTTGCAGAAGATAGGCAGATCAGTGGAAGAGCTCATGGACAGGAGCCCATGAAGAATATTTCCCTCGGGAGTCTGACGCAGGGGCATTAGACACTAGCCAGCAATGTAGGAGGTTTGTCCACATGTTGTGGCTAGTAGGGGTCGAAAATATTTGAATTGTAACAGCTAGGTGTCAATACCCCAGTTGATTGTATTATTTAGATCAGTTAGAGTCATAGAAGTCGAATAGCTCAGTTAGTCTAGCTGTCATATTTGTGTTAGTTGAATTATTTTAATTAGGCTGTTGATTTTCTAAAACAGTCCTCATAGAGGAACCGAGCAGACAAATTTTCATGTATATAAATGTAATCCCTCAGATGTATATAGAGGAGGAGCAGAGGAGAAGAAAAGGAGAAATTTCTGCAATAAAACTCTGTGTATTGAGCAATTGCTTCCGGTTGAATAGACTTCAAGTCCTGTTGATTTCCAAACTGTATGAATTTATAATTATGAAGAATTTTTTAACTGTGAGGTGATTGTGCACTGGAAATTCCATTTCGCTGTCTTTGAATTCCTGTAAATTGTTTGGATAACCCTGTGAATTCACCCAACCGCAAGCGAGGCCTGTGTAGAGAACCATGGGTGTGAACACTGTTCAAATATAAAATTCCTGCTTAATAAAGAGAGACAGAGTTGTTTGCTTTTGGAACCTGACCCGCGCATTAGACATGAGTTAAAAACCAAAAGGAATAACGTAACCCCAGACAAACCCTGGTAAGGCACTGTACAAAACCACGAGTGGATTTGGGGAGGTGAATTCCCCATATCGCACCATTTTTGGTGAGTAAGTGCTATTTCCTGGTCGCGGAGCGATTCGATAGAGCTGTCGACACGTGGCGAGGTGGACCCCCGGAAAACCACCATTCAGAGCGCGCCATCGTGCATTAACGTTCGTGCCAGGATGCCGAGTGATGGGCGTACAAGCCGTTGATTTGGGAGAGGGCCATCAGACAGTGGTCATTGGACAAAGACACATGGAAGATAACTGGTACGGTGCGTGCGGTTGTTTGGGCCATCAAGCGTAGAGGTGGGGGCCGGTGCGAGGGTTATTGCACAGTAAATGGGTTTAATATAAAGTTTCAAAGATTAACCATTGGTTATAAGGTTGGTGGTATAATATAAAGCCGAAATATTTAATTAAATTTGCAAAGGTTGTGCATAAAGTTTATTTATCAAATTCCACGAATTTGATAAATAAATTTCTGAGGAAATGTGAGGAGACCATGTCGAGTCAAGGACAGGGTTTGACCAGGAAAACGCTGACAGGGTCACGACTAGAGTGGCCATCTCTCCAAAGGGGTCCGATTTTAGTTTTTTTGCATCATTGTAACATCGATAAACCTTGTTGTTATGTGAATAATTGAGAAATTTCCTTCTTCTGCTCTTGCATCGAATTTTCAAAGTTTCTCATGATTTTTCTTAATGTAACATCTGTCGCCAAAGATTTTGAAGTGTTTAACTATATCAGGTCTTCCACTCCACAATTCATAGGTATTTTTGTCACTATTTGGTATCAAGTGATTTTATGAGAATAACCACTACTTTATGAATTGCCTCTTCCAAAAACCTTTGCTGAAATTTTTTTTTAGTCATCATTTCTCTGGAAAATTCCTACACTGACCTGTTTTCTCTCTCTACAACACGATTTTGTTGGGGAGTCTCTATTATGGTAAACTACCTTTTAATGCATTCATTTTGCAGAATTTCTCAAATTCCCTAGAAGTGAACTGACCTCCATTATCCAACCTTATGTTTTTTATTTTACACTATATTTTTTTCTCATCTGTGGATTTGAATTCGTTAAAATTTTCAAAGGCTCCAGAATTCCCCCTGAGGAATGAAACCAAAATCATCCTACTGAGATGATAAATTATGAGCATGAAATATAACTTACTTAAGGTTGAATGCATGCTAAATGGTTCACATAAATCCATGTGTACCAACAACAATGGATTTTTTGATTAGTTATCTTTTCCCTTGAATGACACTCAAACTTGTTTTCCCAATTGGCATGATTCAAAAATGGCGTTTTCTAGTTTTCAAAGCTTGGGTAGGTCCTTGACTACGTTTTAATTTCTCATCTTGAAAATATGGTCAAATTTCATATGCCCAAGCCTCTTGTGCCATAGCCATCTCTCATCAGTCTTGGTAAAAAATGTAGGAATTTACCGCTCACAAATATATCATAGACCAGTACACCAGTATTTGATGTGGTTAAAAACCTCGAAGTGGGAAATAGTCCAGAACCTGAGCCAACGCAGCCACTTTAGGAAATTTATTAATATAAAAAAGAAAATTTACATAAGATTCTCTCATAAATGGTTACTCTTACTGGAAACTATCATTTTTTTCGCTATTTATGATTTCCCAAGATCGCACAAAGACGCAGGAAAAGAGCATACATAGCAGAAAAAAAATGTTGTCTTCATGTTTCTGATTTACCGAGATTGCACATAGCGCAGATAAAAGAGAATACACAGAGAATAGGGTATAGATATGGTAATAAAAAAAAAATGTAAACTGAAATAAACAGAGGTAACAAAAATACACAGGAGGATTAATAAATATAAGTGCAAAAAATTATACTTTATACCTCTAGATCTAAAATAACATAACTCATGCAATTAATAACCCTTTCGCATGAAATGAAAGGGGTTACTTAATATAGTAGATGCTCTGGACACAACAGGAAGTTCTCTTAGTCCAGAAGTGGTCATAAATAGTAGATATGGAAAACGACAGTCATATGCAGTCAAACCGACTTCAGATTTGGATCAACGGATGCAACCCTAAAAATGGCTTTGATACCATGTAGGAATTTACAGGGTAAGTTCCTTATATCAAACACCAAAGGTCACCACTCACAAATAGATCATAGATAAGTACACTTGTATTTGACATGGTTAAAACCCTCGAAGAGGGAAACAACGCACAACTTGAGCCAACACGACCACTTCAAGAAATTTATTAATATAAAAAGGAAAATTTACATAATCTTCTCTCATAAACGATTATCAGACAAATGATCCTCCATGATCTTTAAATAGATATCATGGATCAATTGGGTTCTAAGCCACATATCAAGTGTTGGTAATACCCAGGAGAGATTGAACCGTAAAATCACTACATATCATGATCGTTGGATTATAAGTTACAAATGTACATAGTAAAGAAACACACTTTACCTAACTCTATGCTAGACTAAGTTATACTTAACTATTTCCTATATTTCGGAATATCGTAACATCCCCCCTTAAGAACAACTTGGGATGGGATTGAAGGATTTACAAAGGTGACACAAAAGGAGACTATTTCCTATGTGTCGAAATATCCTAGCATCCCCCCTTAAGAACAACATGGGATAGGATTGAAGGACTTACAAAGGTGACACAATAGGAGAAGGAAGGAGGCATTGGATCCTATGGTATAGATCTGATATCTTAGATGCCTCCTGATTTCTCCTATTGTGTCACCTTTGTAAATCCTTCAATATTATCCCAAGTTGTTCTTAAGGGGGGATGTTAGGATATTTCGACACATAGGAAAAAGTCTCCTTTTGTGTCACCTTTGTAAATCCTTCAATCTTATCCCAAGTTTTTCTTAAGGGGGGATGTTAGGATATTTCGACACATAGGAAATATTTAAGTATAACTTGGTCTAGTGTAGATTTAGGTAAAGCGTGTTTCTTTACTATGTACATGTGTAACTTATAATCTGATGGTCACGATATGTAGTGATCCGACAGTTCACTCTCTCCTTGGTATTACCGACACTTGATCTGTGGCTTAACACATGATTGGTACATGATCTCTATTTAAAGAGTGTTTTTACACTATAAATTATAGGATCTGTTGGTGTCTGGATACGTCATTTTTGTGCAAGGTTTTCATTATTGAAAGGATTTTCAAAATTCAAATGATTTCAAATAAAAATAGAAAAAAAGGTGAAGGAAAAAAGGGTTTAAAAGAAAATAAAAAATAATGAAAAGAAAAAAAAAGAGAAAGAAGAACCCAAAAAGAAATAAAACTGAAGGTGTTGCCAATCCAAATGCCACTAATCTTTAGATAGGTCTGTCCAGTCATACAATTTAATCATGGCTGGAAAATTTTCAATTTCTGTTGATAGGTTAGAAATAAATATTTTCCAAATTGTTTAATCTTGGCTTATCAGTTGATGGGTTAGAGAATAAATATTTTCCAAACTGTTTAATCTTGTCTTATCAGTATATAAGTAGAAAATGAGATTGGTTCAACAACTTAATTTGAACTAATAGGAGAAATAAGGATAGGGCTTAGGTTTGAATATTAAAAGAAAATGTTCAGGGTCTGAAAATATAAATGCACCCTACAAAGGAAGAAAAAAAAATGTTAGATGAGTATTTCGGGTAGGTAGAGATGCAAAGGAGGAAGAAGAGAAAGGAAGAAATGAAAATGTGACTTCAAAATCCTCTAAGGAGCATACACTTAATTTAAGGTGTTGTGCAAGTCCTGCTAAGCACCAAATTGCACTTCACAAATTCAAAAAGACAATGCCAAAATAGATGCTAAATATTATGATCTGCGAGCTGTGGGAGGTCCCACCTTTCCCACCATGTCACTTCCCACTCCCCACGCTAAATTCCTAGCAAGTTTCAAAGGGTAGCACTAAAGGAACAAGGTAAAGATATGAAATATTTGATGCAGCTAGGCTCCACCTTCCATCCTCTCATTTCCTCGCACACTGCACTTCTCAAGTTTTAAAGTGTAGCCCACGTCGCTTATAACAAAAATCTAAGATCTTCGATATGCAGGTGGCAGTTAGGCCCCACCTTCCCTCCACATCACCTCCTGTTTCCCCACACATCTCACTGAGAAAGTTTAAATGTTTTCCCCAAGTGAAGATAACTATATTCCCCGAAGCGAGATCTGCGATAGCCGTGAGGCCCTCCCTGCCACGTCACCTCCGCGTTCCTTGCACGTCGCACTTCGTAGAATTTAAAGTTTACTTCTTCTTCACATATCTTAATCCTCCGATGTGTGAAGTAAGATACCTATTGGGTCTTATCTCTTCGCCATGTCACGTTCTCCCCCTAGTGCTCATCCCCTAACCCGAGCCCACAATCACATCACGCAGTTGCATCACTGCTAAACATCCCCCTCGTTTCCCTTTATCTCTGCCCCTCACCTCCCCATCAACAACCATCGATTCATTTCGACCCCCCTTCAACATACACGCATTAAAAAATGGGCGGGGGGGCCTAAATGGGCGGTATCCATTACTGCCCCCCCTCCACATGTTGCGCTCCCCCTGATTTTCACCCCCCTTCCCCATTACCACTTATCGCTGGAGCCCCCCTCCGAAACGCGGTTTCCACATTCCCCAAACTATTGTCTCGCATGACCGTTGCCAATTCTATCATGTCGAGTCCTCCATCTCCTATTTGTTTCACCATGTCATATCCCCTCCTACCAATAGCGTCGTTGCACCATGAATGGTCAAGCCATTATCCAACGTAACCACACCAACTCAATGTTTACCCTCTAGCCACCTGTTAAAGCCCTATTTTAGCATGAAGCCAAAGTTTACCTTGCAATTTCTATTGAATTTCCACAGCCTGTGACACTTACAAACTTCTGCAAAGGAGATCATGACCTACTACTGTGGTCGAAGGGTGAAATACACGTCAAATAAGGAACATCAATGCTCTGCGAGCCTGATTACAATCTCAGCTCAAGTAATTAAGTTTTAATCTCGATCCTCTTCGGTCTTACCCCGTTCCCTAGTATCATTTCATATTGTTTCTCCTTTCTTTATTCCCACTATCTTGCATCCCATTCTCCATTGCAGGTGAATTAGAGAGTAAAAAGAAAAAAAAGTCATGCCTCCCAAGGCAGATCAGCAGCTGTTCAATCCCATGGTATACCCCCAGGTAGACTTATACCATATTCTCCTGGCTGACAGTGATTACAAAATACAAAAAATGGAGTCAGACCTTGACATGTTCGATTTCTACTGTGGGCTCGAGGATAAGATCCTTGGCGAAGCAGATGGCATCAACTTGTGGAAAACCAAGCTCCCATACCACATCTTCCCTAGGACCCATAGCTACCCTGAGCTAATTAGGAAATGTCAGTCTTGCTATGACATTAAGCAAAGGGCCATAGTGAACTCTGCAGGAGAAATTTTGTTTCATGTAAATGCCCCATCCATCCAGGAAATGTTGCGGGCCTGCATTGTTGAGAACATTATCCCTTTCTCATATGAGGCCCTTATTGGATTATACCAAGAGTTAGACTCTTCCAGCAAGACCAAAACCTTGGAGCTTCACATGAACCACCAGGCCCCAATACTTGTTACAAGTCCCCCATATCCATCATACTCCTTCCCAGAAAGGACCAAGCATATTTTCAGTATCCTATCATATTTGTTAGGTTATCATAACGATCAGTGGGTAGGTGAAGCCATAATTGGTTTCTTTTTCATCCTCTCTACAGAATCCCAGCCCATTGTTACGTTTAATTATGCTTAGTTCCTTGTTGACGTAATCCATGATCAGTTCATGAATTTTCAAGAATAAGGGGTATTCAAATACACATCTTTGTTGGTGCACATATTCACCTATTTTCAATCCAGCAAGTTCGAATTCCACGTGACAAAGCAAGGTGAAGACTCTCAAGCCCAGTCTGTCATCTTTTGGATAACTCTATTGGGAAAGGAGCAGGAAGACTATTCATAAAATGACTTTGTGGACCTATTTTTTCATCTGGAAATTAGTTCACTCAGCAACACCATAGAGCCTAGGTTCAATGAATAAATCAAGAAAGTGATGCAACTGATGGATCAGATCAGGACAGCAAACTGGTATCTCTACCAAAAATATACAGAGATCAGGGTTTATGGCAGTGAATTGGCTCCCTATAAGCTACCCAAATACCTCTCCATGAGGATCTTTGCCCTTGAATACATAAGGAAAATGATAGATGTCGACGAGCTGCATTTTGTTTGGACCAAAAAGAAATCACAATTCAAGATCAAATCCAAAATAGGCCCATTCATCTCTAACAGCAGGATTGTAGGGTGAGAGGCAGATAGAATATTGAAAGAGATGAATTTCACACCTTGTTTCACCTATTCTTATGATCCAATGGGGATCATCTCCAAGAAGAGGTTAGAAAACAAGTCCACTCCCTACATCCATAGCCCCAGACTGGAGATAGAGAAGTACATGAATCAAGAAGAATGGGTGGTAGACACACTCTTGGAGGTTGAATAATAGGCCATATCTACTTCAGAGATCCAAACACTAGCTCCACAAGAGAGGAAGATGATAGGAGTTCAAGAAGACAAAGGAAAGGAGCCTGAAAATGAAATAGGGAGCAAGAGGACTTGGGAGTATCAAACCAACATGGACCTCGATTCCCTAACTGAGGAGTTTAGAATGAGATATAGAAAGAATGCTAGGATCAACATGGACCTTGACCTAAGGAAATGAGAAAAACCAGCAAAATTCCATCACAATTGGGGATTCAACAAGTTCATCTTCAACAGGTGTCCACCCAATCTTCTCCACATCCTTTTCCACCGTGCCATTCCAACAACCGAATGTGCAAACTCCCACACTTACTTCCACTATAGAGAAAGAGGAGGAGGACATATATGGCACATTCATGGATATTAAGAGAAGGATGAGTTCCTCAAGACCAACACCTACAATCAATTTTGGAAACAAACAAGAAGCTTCCTGAGTAGACTCCTATCAAACTTTGACTATGAGAAGGGAAGAATGAGGATGTCTTTCTTGGAAGCACAAGTTCCTCAACCCAAAGGTGCAGCGGACTACAAGAAGACATCATTTGAGTTTAATGAAAAGAACATCGACCCCATAGACCATATGGAGATGCACAAACAGATTGGGGAAATGGTCTCCTCCACTCTAATTATCACAGCCATAAGTCTCTCAAAACTACAGGTGACCTTTTCCAACACACAGTCACAATTAAAATTGGAAAAGATCTCTGCCATGGCCAAAAATTCTAAGATAAAATCTCTGGAGGAATTAGTGATGAAGCTCAGGTACAATCCATCAAACATATAAGTGGCACAAATCCTTGTGAGGAGGAAGAACATAGACATAGCTGCTTTGAGGTGGTAGCTTAAGATTCCATTAAAAAAATACCCTATGGCCAAGGAGATAGAAGTGAATTAGGCATAGAAAGTAGAGATGATGCAATTAATTATGGAACAAGAAAAGTAGATCAAGAAAATGGAGGATGAGATGAGGAAGATGATCAAATAAAGACAAGAAGTCGTAAGGGATGGTATGAAGGGGGTAGAAAAAGAAGTAGCTAAGGCCATAATTCCCCTACAAGCAGTTCCTCTCACAGTAATCCCGGCAGCCACAACACCCACAGGAGCTCCAGGGGAAAGTACTGAACAAATAACCAAGGAAATGGAGAAAATGTCTCTACAGTCTGAAGAGATCAAAAGGCTATGAAATCAACTCAATAATCTGCTAGAGCAACTAAAAGGAAAAGACACTACACATACGATAGAATCTCATAATAGCAAAAAGATAAATGAAAGTTTGCATAAGTCCCTTTAGGAGTCCTCAATTGGCAACATGATGGGAAGAGTCAAGAGAATCACATGGTTGGATATAATTGAGTCTATAAATGATATATGGCCCTCAATTCAGATAATTTTTTAGCAAAGGGATGTGATTGATGTAGTGAAGGTGGCCATCGAGAAAACGAATGAGGAACTTGGAGATAAGCCCTGAACTGCCATCAACATCATTAGATTCCTAAATTGCAAGAGAAGCCATGAATTGGAGCAGCTGGAAGTGGCTGACAAAAAAACCTTTGTTCTTGAGGTTAAAAGGGTGTTGAATAAGAAGATTCTAGTCACACAACTAGAATAAAGATGCCATCAGCTAGAGGTTGGGGTGAGTAGGTATTTTAACAGGATCGAGCCACTATACAAAAGAGGCTTGCCATCCTTGTTTCTCATCAATGATAAAATGATGTACAAGATGGATTATGTAAAGAATCTCACAAAGATTTCCGAGGACACAACCAAATTTGCAAATCTGAAAAACATCATGACCGGGAAATCATTCTATGATACCATCAACAACGATGTCTTTATACAGCACGAGGTGAAACACTTTTTTCAGTAGAAACCAACATTCATGAAGTACACAGAGACCGACAAAGTCTAAAAGAAGCTAAACAGGAAGAAGATCCCGACTCCCCAAAGTTGGGAAAATCTATGCAAGCTCCAGGAAGGATGACAACTCAGTTTAGTGATGAAGTTGGCAGCTCAGTAAATTGTCAATAACTCTGCATTGAGTGTATCAAATCCTCCAGCGTAGAAAATCACCACAACATCAGATAACAGCTCCACGAGGACATTGGTCACCTACCCGGTGGTCATTCCGATGAAAGGACACTTCCACTTCTACTTCAGACATCTATATAGAAATAGTCACATGCAGTTGTGCTTGAGACACGCCGACCCATTATCTAGTTGCCCCTATTTTTAAATTAAGCGATTGCCCTTCCAATAATGGAAAGCTGATGTGAATAGTTTAAATATAAGTTTCTATTCTGTAACAAGGGTTGGACCCTGGTTTGGTAAACCATTTTCATTGCAAGTATTCTTGTTTGCGAGCTGGAGAATTAATAAAGAGACTATTCTACAAGATTCATGTGTTGTGTGTCCTCGTGATGTTTTTCCCTCATTCATGTTTAGCGTTTTTCTCACTGTAATCTCTTCATGTGTCCATTTATAATTTTTTTTGTTAAGCAGGAATATTAGATTAATATTTTTTGTTTCAGAGTACCTTGATTCAGACTATATTTCCAATTTCAATGTTTTCTTCTGATGTATGATTTAAGAATTCTTAATTGCTCTTGAGTCATTACTGGAAGCACTTTCTCAACCCCATAATCAGACTCATCTATAAACACCCGTACTCACAACTATATTACCTTGCAGTTTCTCTAGGATTTGATGTGTACACCCTCTATTTTGACTCCATAGCCCAATGGAAACTATTTAGGAAAGACCCATTTATCCAACCAAGAACAATAAAACAAACCAACTCTTACAATCAATTTAACTAGCCTAACGTCAGTAAACTTAAACAAATGTAAATCTAATAGAGAGATCCCTCTCTGAGTCTAGGAGGGCTAGATCCTAGGCTTCAAGTAGTTTTGATGTTGTGCTTTATAGTTTAGTCTTTCCTATCTTCTAAATTATAGAGTGATAACATATTGGTGACCATACTGGGGACAAGGCTGAAAGTTTTCAATTTTTACTCGAACTCAGAAGCCCTAGCTAAAAAACACTTAATGATGCAACTTTCTTTCAAAGATTGGTTCTTCCAATTTTCAATAATTAGTTTTCTCTGATTTTGAGCTAAGTTTTGGCTCCCCAAATAATATCCACTATATCTCATCCAGATCCTAATCCTACACCTACCATAGATAATCTCGATAAAATACTGGGGAAACTTCCCAAAACGTAGAGTACAACCAGTAGCAAGGTTCTTCATATATCTAACTCCTTACCTGATATTTTTTTTAGTTTACAAGACATTCAATTTGATTTTGCGCAGTTCAAACTAGGTCTATTCAGAACCAAATCTCATAATTAGACTGACCTCACAGTTTTTGATCCCTCCATATTCCACACCAATACACATTCACCCCCACCAACCGTTCATCTCCTTCCACTGCTTCCAACAATCATGGCAGCTAGATATGCCACATTGGTGCTGCCAGTACCTCTACCTCCTATGCCTCAAGACTATCTGTCCAAAATTTCCCATTTTGACAGCGCTAGTCCAACAACATCCCAGCAACACATTGATAAGATGAATGACTATTTCGACTTGAAATAAATCGACGACGATAGTGTCTAGTTGAGTGTTTTTGCCCAGATTTTAGGGGGGGGAGCCAGAAAATGGTTTAGAGGTCTAACTCCTAATAGTATCCATGATCTCCCTGCTCTCCAAAAAACATTCATCAATAGATGGGCAATCAATAAAAAACCCACTGTATATTCTATCAAAGTATGAAACTATCAAGAGAGTGTGCAATATTACTGTGCTAGATTCAACACCTTATATAATGCACAATTGGTTAATATGAGACCACCCTAGGGGATAGTCCTACTCAAATTCCCAGATGGATTTGACCCAGAAATGGCCTACAAACTGAGGGAAAGAGACTCATCAACCTTAGATGGAATGCAAAAGAATTATGTGAGTGTAGAGGCCAACTTGTTAGCTAAAATGGTTAGAATGAGGAATGAGAGGAGAGTCACAATAATGGAAGAGCTAATAGCCTCTACGTCTGTTGCCAAAATTGACAATTTGGTAACGACCATGGAAAGGATGATTTTGAATGAAAGGGAAATTCCTAGAGAAAATCAACCAGCACCCCAAAACAAAAATCAGAACCCGAGGAAAAACCCTCCACAAATTAGACAGAGAGAGAAAAGAGGTCCTGATCAGCAGATTAGACTCCCTTTCCAAGAAAACTATGTGGATGATGATGAAGGAATAGTGGAGGAAGTTGAGGAAAAACATATTAATTTAATGGGGATTGATGGAGATGATCATATTTTCCTCACTGAAGAAGAAAAAGAGTTGTTCTCACTAACCCAAACAGACCTCGGATCCAAAGGATCTGATGATTACAAATTGGGTTTTGATAATGGCATGATTGAGGTCCACAAACAATATAACTTAAGGAGCAAGAATGGTTTAGAAAATTATAATAAGAAGGATTCAAAAAGTCATGCAAAGAAAGCATCTCAATCCAGAGTAAAAAAAATTACAGAAAAAAAGAAAAGAAAAATGCAACTAACTCAGAAAAGAAAAATATAGAAAGCAGTACCAATAAAACAATAGATATTCCTATAAGGAATGCTAAAAAAAAATATCCCCAGTACCAGAAAACAACCTAAGGTTTCCCAAAGAACACAAGCTGAAAGTATTGAGTGGTCAAATCCCCTAAAAACTCAAACACCGTTCAGTATTGAGAGTGAACTTTCCAAAGTGAAGATTTCTATCCCTCTCACTTAATTTATTAACAAAAATGCCTACAGATCTTAGGTCTAAAGAGTGCTAAATATAGGGGAAGCTATAGATACTGTCAACTTAAATGATGACCAACCTCAACTTTTTTTTGGGCCAGAGGTTAAGGGAAGACCATAGGAAGGAGGGGTCCCTCATTTTTATGTTAGCCTAAATGTTCATGGAAATATACTTCATAATTCCATGGTGGATTCAGGTGCCTCACAAAACCTTATGCCAAAAGGATATCATGGAAAAGATTGGCCTCAAAATCATAAGACCCTACAGGGATTTATACTCATTTGATTCTAGAAAAGTCAAGTACCTAGGGCTGATCAAGGATCTTTGTATCACTCTGGCCCAAATACCTGCAAAATGTTTAGTGATGGACATTGTTGTGGCTCACATTCCCCAAAAATACAGAATGTTTCTATCTCGCTCATGGAGGGAGGGGGGGGAGGGAGGGGTGGGGAATTACAAGGGACTCACTAAACATGACTTATGGTACCATTCTGGTGTTTGGTCAATTGAGAAGACTTTATAGGGAAACCTTGATGAATTACATCGTAAGTAGCCAGGAGACACCTCAAAATCACCCTCTCTACTCTGTTCGCACTGACCTCGATTCTTTCATTTTGTTTAATGATGGAGACATTGAATCGTAGGTTTCCCTTATAGAAGAGGTTCCTACAGAAAATAATGACATTCAAATACAAATGGAGCAACCCAATCCAACAAATGAACCTCTTTGGAATGTGAGTTTTGATGGCTCATGTGGAAAATATAGCTCAGGAGCAGGCATTTGGGTGTATAACACAGGAGATAATAGAGCATAGGGTCATTCATACAAATTAAATTTTCGTTGCACAAACAACATTGCTGAGTATGAAGCTTTTCTCTTAGGACTAAAAATGATGAAAAAGCTGGGGGAAGAAAGGATCTTTGTGCATGGGGACTTTGAATTGGTCATAAACCAAGTTAAAGGTCTCTATGCAGTGAAAAACCCTAGGTCAAGAGCTTATAGAAACACAGTCCTTGATTTCTTGAGAACCTTTGAGGAATATGACCTAACAATAATCCCCTTGGACATTGCATTTGCTAATGAAATTGGCCATTTTATTGTGATTTATTTGGATGACATCATAGTGTTTTCTAAAACTGATGAAGAACATCTAACACACTTGAGAAGAGTTTTCAAGAAATGAAGAAAATTTGGACTCTCCCTAAACCCGAAGAAGACATTGCTTGGCTTAGAAGAGGGAAAACTATTATGCCATATTATCTCTGAGGATGGAATCGAAATTGATCCTAGCAGAACTGAGGGAATATGGAAATTCAGGCATCCTAGGAATTTGAAAGAACTCCAATCCTTCATTGGTAAAACCAATTTCCTAAGAATATCCATACCCAAATTGGAAGAACTTTTAAGAAACATCATTAACATGCTAAAGAACAGATCATAAATAAAGTGGACCATGGAAGAGAAACAATATTTTGACCTGGTCAATCTAGCATTGACAAAGGCCCTAGTACTAATCAGTCCAGATTTCACTAAATATTTCATGATTTTTTTCGTTTGCATCTGAACACACTATTGCGGTTGTTTTGTTATAGAAAAAAGATGAAGGACAAGAACAACCAATAGCCTTTTTTAGCAAGGCATTAAGATATGTGTCTCTGAAATATAACATCATTGAAAAACATGATTTTGCATTGGTTAAAGCACTGAAAGATTTCAGAGTCTATATTTTACATCCACATATCATTTCTTATGCTCCAAATGCAATGGTCAAATACATCCTAACACAAAATGGTCCTGATGGAAAAAGAGGGAAATGGATTGCAGTGATCCTAGAGTATGATCAGGAGTAATTTTAAGGATGGAAAATTCTCTTGAAGTTTAAAACATTGGGGAATCTCAATAGTCCCTAATATGCAAACTATAAAATTTTGATAGAAGTATTTTTAAAATTATTCAAATTTATAATGATTTTATATATACTCTCTATATAATGTTGGCAAATTTTAAGGTAAAATAATTTTATATTGTAAAATTTGGGCGAATCATTTTTATAAATAATGGAAATTGGTGAATCTTTTTTCTGGAAAAATCATGGAAAATTAGCCCACCTGCGAATATTTGTTGATCAACAGTTGTCATTAATGTCAACCCAAGCAGCACCAGGGGCTAACCCAATTTTGCATGGTAATTTTGACCTACCAAATTAATATATTCTAAGTCAATAATTCTTTTGATGGTTTCTACTTGTGGAGATATTTCCGTTGATATATGGCATTCCATGTAATTCTTCACGGTTTGAGAGATATTCATGTTTGAAGTTTTTACCCCCAGTTAGTGGGCTAAAACCCCACGGGGTTGTGGCATGGGTCATTGAAAATTCATAATTAGTATTTTTTAAGCTCCTAAAATCCATCCTACGTTCAGTTGTTGAAGCCCTTCTCAACCTAAGCATTTATATAAATTGTGATCCTCATATCCTCCTCATGCAAGGGATTTTTCCATCTGAAATAGGTCATCGTGGAATTTTCTCTCTAACTTTTTTTCTACGAATTTTTAGAAGCTGAAATTTTTATGAGGTGAAGCCGAAATCCTAAGTAAGCTTCTGTGAAAATTTCAGATCAAGGTGTGCAAAATTTTCGAAGATATGATCTATGGAAGTCAGTGTTGTTGCAGGCTCCTTAGATTCATCTCAAATAAGTGACCTTGGGAAAATCGTCATAACTCTCTCTCTGGGTATAGGATTGGAATTTAGTAAAAAGTGGAAGATAGTGCACAATCTATAGTTTTCTCTCTATCAATTTCAGAGCTAAATGAAGAAACAATGATACGTGGCATGCCATACAAGTTCGCTCTCCTGAAACAGTCCATAATTGGACCATTATGAGAGATTGGGTATAACTATCTCTTAAGGAATCCAAATTGGGTCAGACCTGTGGCATTGGAAATATGACTAAGAGGAATACTACAGTACCAACATATTGGGGATTTGAAATAATAGAGATACACCAGATTCAATATCGAGCTCCTAGAAGGCAAGAAAAAGCTATATCATGTGTTTTCAAGGGCTGCAAAGGACCAGAACTTCTAGGGAAGCAAAGCAAAGCAAGGTGTAGCAGAGGGTAGCATGAGAAGAGTAGCAACCAAGGTGCATAATAGCATCAAGAAGTTCATCACATGAAGTCTTCAAGTGGGCAGCACTGCATACAATCATTGTAAAGGTATCATTGTACTAAGTCATTGTAAATATATTATTGTACAAATTGTACTAGTGTCTATCTGCCAAGAGTTGAAGAGGCATTGTCGGGTGGTCTAGGATCATCATTAGGTGGTTATGTCATAGTTGGGGTTATATTATAGTGTGTCTTCTTCTTCTACATCATTCTATATCATTGTAAAGTGGACCATTTTCCCTGGTACGGGAGTCCATTCTTCTTTTATTATTCTATAGGGTGGTAGGGTGGTGCTAGGGTGAATTTTAGCTCATTGGGTGTTGGGGCATCCATTCAGTTAACTACTAAAGAATCTTGGGCATTGGAGAATCCATCCAGTGGGAGCTGGAGAAGAATGTTTTTCTAGATTCTAGGAAGTTGGAGCTTTATTTTCAATTGGAGTTGAATATTAAAGAATTATTAGAAAAACATTAGGTGGTTTTTGTCCCGGAGTGGGTTTCCACCTTAAAAACTGTGTGAATTTGTGTTCCTTTTGTTTACTGCTATCATTTTACAAACACTGATAATAATTGAAGATTACTAATGCTCTAATTGAAAGGAATACTAATTCAACCCCCCCTCTCAGTATTTCCAACAATTGGTATCAGAGCTTGGTTCCTTCAATAGTATTTTAACAGCTCGAAGGAGGTCATGGAGCATATCAAGAATGGTGTACCTTTGTTCAATGAAAATAATTATGCACTTTAGAAAGGAAGAATGGAGGTCTATCTCTTGGCACAGGGTTACGAAGTATGGGACACTGTTCAAAATGGATTTACATCAACCGCGGATGAACAAGGTAAGAAGAATTTGGTAAATGATGCAAAAGAAAAGAATATTATTATCAATGGACTTATTGAATCTGCTTATCATAAGGTGTTGGGTTGTAAAACTGCCAAAAATTTATGGGACAAGCTTGATAATATATATGCAAGTGACTCAAATGTCAAAGAAGCAAAGCTTCAAATCTATAGAGAAAAATTTGAGCAACTCAGAATGAAATAATATTACAACATTGCTGCATACTTCCAATACATTGATGAAATAACCAATACTCTAGAAGGATTGGGAGAGCCAGTTGACAAGAAGGCTATTATACGGAAGATTCTTAGAACGTTACCAGGGAGATTCAACCCAAAGGTATCAATCTTATAATACAGTGCAAATCTAGACAAGCTCAACAAAGAGGAATTACATGGAGTTCTCATAGCATATGAAATGAGACTTGATGAAGAAGAGGGTACTTCAAATCTAGAAACTACATTCGTTGCATCTAAGAAAACCAATAAGGACAAACAACCTTCAATTGAAATGACATGCACCTGCAAGTATGAATAAAAGGGAGATGATGAAGAAGGTATTTCAGATGAAGAATATGCTTACTTTACGAGACAACTAAAAACTGATAAGGGAAAATTCAAAGGTAAACTTCCATTGATATGTTTCGGCTGTGGTGAGGTTGGGCATTTCGCAGAAAAATGTCCAAACAAAAGTGATGGAAACTCAAAAGGAAGGAAAAGATTTAAGAAATTCAACAAGCAAGGCAAAAAGAAAGGATCCAAAAGGAAATTTCTCTCTAAATGAGATAGCTCATCATCCGATGAAGAAAGTGACAACAATGAGAAAGTATTGTTTATGGCCAAGCACAATAAACAAGAGGTATCAAACAATGAAGAATAAGGGTTGACCATAGAAGAATTTTCTGAGGAGGAAATCAGGCTTATAAAAGAGCTCAACGCTGAGAAGATCCATTCCAATACTCTTGAAGAACAAGTTCAAGGTCTCAAAATTGAAGTTGAAGAACACAAATGTATTGAAGGGTCACTTCAAAAGAAGTTGGAAGAAAGCAACCAAGAAAGGGAAGCATTAGAAGCCGAAGTAGTCTCACTGCATAAGGAAGTGAAGAAGGGAAAAAATGTCCAAAACTATGCCAACAGCTCAAGGGCATTGGAAGAACTCATCAACAATCAACGATCTTACAACGACAGAATTGGCCTCGGTTACAAAGAAGAAGAAGTAGGACCTTCTACAACAAATACAATGAACCTATGAGATCTGACATGCATGTAGACTTCATTGGACAAGATTCACAAGCACACCCTTGGAAGACAATTCCTCGACGAATATTTCCATCCAGGTACCAACATATTTTTCATGGCTATTGTTATTCATGTGGAAAATTTGGTCATAAAGCTGTAGAATGTCGCACGTACCCTAGGAAACAATACAATTCCAAGAGATCCTTCAAATATGAACCTCCCAGAGCTCAATGAAACATCAATAGATTTGAAAATTTAATAAATAATATGGAATGTTACAAATGTCATAACTTTGGACACATAGCTAGAGATTGCAGACTTGAAAATCCTCTAGAAGAATCTTCGAAGCCACAAAATGAACGAACATGGAAGAAGAAGAAGACTGATAATTGTGCTCTCACTCTCAAGGCTCAAAACAACAAAGATGTGTGGTATGTTGACAGCGGTTGCTCAATGCATATGATTGGAGATAGAAGGAAATTTGTATCTCTGAAAGAGAAGAAGGATGGAACCGTATTCTTTGGAAATGATGGATCTTCAAATGTTATAGGATCAGGTACTGTCACTCTCGGAAGAAAAGATGCTATAGCCAAGAATGTTCTATTGGTTGAAAACATGAATCACAATCTACTCAGTGTTGGAAAAATGTGTGATCAAGGACACACAATGCTATTCAACTCCACAAAATGTGAAATCAGGAAAGGCGGGTATGGTAAAATTGTGGCTACAAAAAGTCGAGCTCCAAACGACATATATGTTATGGATGAAGCAACTAAATCATGTCTACTAGCTAAAGAAGATGAAAGATGGTTATGACACAAATGAAAGGGTCACATAAACTTTGAAAATCTTGTCAGGAGAAGCAAAAGGGAAGCAGTACGAGAAATGCCGAAAATCTCAAAACCTTCCAACACACTATGTGAGGCCTGTCGGCATGGAAAGGAAACAAAAGTCCAATTTAAAACAAAATAACACTTTGCATCACATCCATTGGAATTGATACATACTGATCTATGTGGTCCTGTGAGAACAAAATTCTTATATGGATAATTATATTTCATGTTAATGATAGATGACTATACCAGGATGACAGCCGTCAGTTTCCTAAAGAAAAAATCTGAAGCATTTGAGTGCTTTAAGATCTACAAGGAGTTGGTTGAAAATGAAACTAATTTGAACATAAAGTATCTAAGATCAGATAATGGTGGAGAATTCACTTCCAAATTATTTCAGAAATACTGTGACGAAAATGGAATAAAAAGACAATTTTCAACAGCACGAACACCTCAGCAAAATGGAGTTGCTGAAAGAAGGAACAGAACCGTATAGGAAATGGGTAGAACAATGTTGAAGGACTCAAAATTGGATGGAAAATTCTGGGTTCAAGAAATTGATACGCCAATCTTCATTTATCAACCGAAGTCTTCTAAAAAATAATTGCAACAAGACCCCATATGAATTATGGAAAGGAAAACCAACTAATTTAAAATATTTCAGAATCTTCGAAAGAAAATGTTATATCAAAAGATAAGATCAAAATTTGGGTAAGTTTGAATCACGTGTTGATGAAGGTATCTTTGTTGGTTACTCACGCAAAATAAAGGCTTATAAATGCTATAATCTAAGACGAAAACAGATAGTGGAGAGCATAAATGTTACATTTGACGAAGATGGTGTTCTAGCGAATAATGATGAGGATATAGAATCTTTGAAACTTGAGACAGATGCTGAAAACGACACAGATAAAATTGTAGAACAAGAAGAAAATATCAACGAGGAAGAAGTAAATAATGATGATCAAGATATACCAAAACAACAACAAGAGGCTCCTCCAAGGAGAACAAAAGAATGGATTCAAAAGAACCATCCATAAAATCAAATCATTGGTGACATAAATGAAGGTCGAAAACTTCGTTCATCACAACAAGCTCACATTGATTTTCTAGCAAACTTTGAGCCTAGTAGTTTTGAGGAAGCCAGCCAGAATGAACATTGGGTAGCAGCTATGAATGAAGAATTGGATCAAATCGATAAGAATAACACCTGGGAATTAGTTCCACGACCAAAAGATAAAATTTCATTGGGACTAAATGGGTGTTCAGGAACAAATTGAATGAAGATGGGCATGTTACCAAAAACAAAGAAAGATTGGTTTGCAAAGGCTATGCATAAGTGGAAGGAATTGATTTCGATGAAAAATTTGCACTAGTTGCCAGAATGGAAGCCAGCCAAATGTTTCTCGCTTATGCATGTTCAATAAAAATCAAAGTCTACCAAATGGATGTTAAGTCAGCATTTCTGAATGGAGAATTAGAAGAATAAGTTTACATCGAACAACCTGAAGGTTTTCTACTATCAGAAAAAGAAGACTATGTTTGCAAGTTAAAGAAGTCTCTATATGGTCTCAAGTAGGCTCCCAGAGCTTGGTATGCTCATCTTGATGGATATCTACATCAACAAGGGTTCAAGAAAGGTATTGTTGATAGCAATATTTATGTACAAATAGATAAAGATAATTTAACAATCGTTGAGGTATATGTTGATGATATAATATTTGGTAGCAATGATGATCGACTAAGTAAGAACTTTTCTACAAATATGCAAAGTGAGTTCGAGATGTCTTTACTTGGTGAGCTGAAATACTTCTTAGGGCTTCAAATATCTCAGCAAGAGAAGGAAATATTTATATGTCAAGCCACGTACATTAAGGAAATGCTCAAGAATTCAAAATGGAAGATTGCAAACCCGTCCTTACTCCAATGGTAACATGTTGCAAATTGAGCATAGACGACTCATCTAAGGATATGGATCACAGGTTGTATAGATCTATGATTGGTAGTCTTATATATGTAATAGCCTCTCGGCCAGATGTTATGCAAGCAGTTGGACAAGTAGCAAGATTCCAAGCAGCACCAAAAGAATCACATATTATTGTCGTCAAAAGAATTCTTTGATATATAAAGGGCACAAAATGATATTTCTTGTGGTATCCCAAGGGTAACAATCTCATTATTCAAGCCTTTACAGATGCAGATTGGGTAGGAAGTGTTGATGATCGTAAGAGTACTAGTGGAGCAACAATCTATCTAGGTGGTTGTCTCGTATCATGGTTGAGCAAAAAGCAAACCTCAATCTTGTTATCTACAGCGGAAGCAGAATACATTGTAGCAGCATCATGTTGTACTCAATTCCTTTGGATGAAACAAACTTTGCAAGATCTTCAAGTACAATTCAGTGAGCCTATTCCCATATTCTGTGACAACACTAGTTCCATCAACATCTCCAAGAATCCTGTCATGCATTAAAAAACAAAACACTAGTTCAGTTGACTAATGAAGAATCTCGGGCGTTGGAGCGTCCATCCAGTGGGAGCTGGAGAAG